>JAOUZG010036171.1:685235-714768 GCA_026289955.1 Argiope argentata
TATTATTATTATTATTATTATTATTATTATTATTATTATTATTATTAAACAATAAATATTTTGTTATTTCATTTAGCCTTAAAGGATAGGTTTTTTTTTCAAAACTTTTGCAATTCAGGCATTGTTTTCATATAGTGAAAAATAACTTATTTGATAAATTGTGCTTTATATAATATCATAAGAATAAGATTGAGGAAATGTGTTATTTTACCAACAATAAGCTAAAAGTTATTTTACCAAAAGTTATTTTTCCAAAAAAGTTATTTTACCAACAATAAGCCATATAAATTTTGTTGGAATTTTTAATATTCGCTTTCACCTTCTTAGAAAATAATACATGAATTTAAAACTCAACCTAAATAGAGATTCAACAGAACACATCATTTCAAAACTTACTGATGAACAATAAGACATTTCAACGAGAATTTTGTCTACCAAATCAGACGAAAAAAATTAATGGCTCATTCCAAAATATATGGACATTTCAGCAGGAAAATGAAGTGGATAAAACTTACATTTAGGCTTGAAATGTAAATCTTTTTCCCAAGAAAATTTATTGCGAAAATCCTATTTTTGAATAAAGAAAAATCAAGAAACATATTTTACATGAAAGACTATTTTCTCTTTGATCCTATCAAATGACTTTTGTATTCATAAGGTCTTGTCTATACTTCAGAGGTATTTTAAAGCAACTAGATGTGCTCTTCTGGCGAATATCAACGCCACATGATACTGCTCTGCTTTTGCAATTTAGGGAATGTATCTATGACATTTTATCCAAAGAACTTCTACTTAAAATGCTTTTCTAGATTATTCACCGTGTTTAATTTATCTGTTTTGATTATTTATATAGAAAATGGTGTTTTAATAAATAACTAGTTTTAATATTTCTTTATAAAGAAACAAATTTGTCCATACATTCTATTTCATGGTCAGTAATTACTATAAATGAAGCCACAATGTACTAGCTTCTTAACTTTTATCATTACTGAAAAACTCCCAAAATTTGAGTGCAGAGAAGTTGCAAACGGTAAGCGAGGTGTCTGGAAATTCCCTGTTCATTTCGTAAAGAGTGATTGGTTCAATACTCATGGCGCTTGCTTCGTTCATTAGAGATTCTCGCCCAGATGGGTTTGGACATTTTCTGAAAAGTCTCAAAGAACATCAAAGCATACTTTTGCTCAAAGGTCATCAATTATTTGATGTCTTCTTTCGTTTATGAGACCCTTAAGAAGACGAGCTCCTATTACCCATTGTTTTTAAGGAGGAGGTGGAAAGATGGTTTTTCCCGATTTCAGAAAAGGAAAACTTGGCCTTCTAAATTTCGGAAGTAATTGAATTAAAAATATCTTCAGGATGAGACATTTAAAGATTACAACTATTCTGTTTACCTTTAAGCGCATTTAAATATAAATTTAAGTTAGTTATTATATACAAATATAATGAATTAAAACATTATTTATGTAAATTTGATTGCATGTAAATATAGAGTCAGTTTAATATCAGTCAGTCAGTTTACTATTGTTACAGCAATCAGATTCTAAACCAATTGAGATAAACGAACATTGGTTGGAAAATGTTAAAAAAAATATAAAAATTACTTATTACATTAGTTGCGTTAGAAAATAATTAGTTTCATAAATTACATAATTATAACTTTTATACAGCATGCTTACCTTATTCAATTGATTACATTAAGTAAAATTTTATTGTCAAATTAAAGTGTTAAACAGAAAACAGTTAGACCCTTCGCAATGAAGCCCTGAATTTCATCTATTTATATCAGTATACAGAAGTTTGGAGGAACAATCAAGCATTGATTGGATAGTATTTATCAAGAAAGCAATTAAAATAATTTAAAATTATCTAATACAATAATATTAAAAGTTTAATAATTCGGTTGGTTTGAAGTGCAGAAAGAAGGATTCTTTTTCATGTTTAATGTGTAAGATGAGTTTTTCTTCTTTAAAAATATGTTAACATGTCAAAAATATTTTTCTTAATAAAAGTATTTGGTATTAAAATTTGCATAAAAAATTAGACCTAGTAATTAGTTCAGTGATAAATTTTAACAACTCAAGTAAGAAAAATTTGATCATTTCTTGATTTAAATCAATTTTTCATCTCGGAACTATATCTCTTGAGAATTTGAAATTATTTATTGGGAGGAGATTAAATTCATACACTCTGTGGTTTATATACTTATACTTAAATTTATAACTTTAATCTGATGAGGAATTTTCTATTTTTTCACATAAATTTCAAAATGTAAACGAATTTCTAAATAGTTTTATCTTCTCGTTGGAAATCTTCGTGTATGAAATAGTTTTGTACTTATAATTTTAATGTTTTAAATGCGTTAACTTCTAATAATAATAATAGATTTGTGTTAATAGATTTACTTATTTCGTTGTAAGAAATTTTGATATTAATTTAGCAACAAAATACTACGATTTGTATTTCCACAAATATTTTGGTGAGAAAAGTTTCTAAATACTTTATTTCATCCAAACATTAAGTACCCTGGTTACAGTTTACACAATGATTTCAATAGTCGGTTTTTTAATTATTGATTGAATTTAAATAACTACATATTATATTGTTAATAAGGCGAAATATTTACCATTTATAATTATTTTTGGGTAACAATTGAAAATCTAACCAACATTCAACAACTCAATTTAAAAAATAGATTAGGAAAGAATAATTCTAATCTGTTTCACATACCCTAAAATCTCAGAAATAAGAATTTTGCATTGAAAATTTGGAAACTACATTAAATTCTTTCAGCTCAGTTGAATTTAGTTTATACATATTTATAAAAAATTTTCCATTTGAATTTTTTTTAATTGAAATTTTTTCATATTGGCTTTGAAAACAAATATTCGCATCGCTATTATTTTACTTACTACTAAACAATTTAATTATATTTTCTTAAATAATTCTAATAAGAAGTATGGATCTTTTATCTTTTTATATTGAATTTTGTTTCATTTGGAATTCTTATTTCTTTCTTAAGTAGTTTAGCATACTAACAGTTAATATTTTCTGTCTATTATTTTTTCTTTCGAAATTATATCCCTTATTCGAATTATTTTATTTAATCCGTCATTTCTAATATTTCCTATGTGACTATGCATTCGATTTTTTGCTTCATATTATTTAGTAATTCTCAAATAAAAAGGCAAAGCTAATTTCTACACCCTTTCCACATAAAGGTGGTGTCTGAGTAAAATGATGTATATACTTCATGGGAAGTGTTTTTAAAATTTTATTTTGTTGTATTTGAACTATAAACAGCCGGTGTTTTGGGATCGGGTTAAAAATAAAGTCAGGGTGGTCCCGAATTTAGAGTTCAAATTTTAAGGGTCGGTGCAGGATATTTATTGAGTAGGAACGTATGGGAGCAATAGACGCGATAAACGCAAACACCACAAATAAGAGACAAAAGGAAAGACAACGAGTTTATTGAAATCGTCTTAGTCAAATGTAATGTTTACAATAAGTGTTCATCAAATTGTATCCACCAGTAGCGATGCATGCTTGAGATTATCAGCGGTGCGATTGGCACAAACGTTCAAAGATACAAGGTTCACACACACGTGCAGTAACTTAGGATATTCAAGCAATGAGATCTTCATTTAAATCAAATGTCGCATAAACAAGATTCCCGTAAAAAGTAACCGAGATTCGATAAATCGGGAGATCGGGGTGGCCAAGGGACTGATCCACCAAGCCCAATCCAACGCGTCTCAAACGGGGTATTCACGCACACTTTAGTGCTGAAGCAAATTGGCACCCCATAATGCAAAGACCAATTGTGGTTAGGAATGGCAATCGGAAATTCCTGCCACATTTCTGACAATACTTGTTCCAGAAAACAAGATAACCTACGAATGCAATCGCGTTTCATGTAGATTCCCAGTTGCCCATACATGGGTATTAAGCCCATTAAAGACACCCTCGAGTGAAAGCGTCGCATCAGCTGTAAAAAGCACATCAGCTATGAAATCCGGCTATAGCGCACATTTCTGTACGCGCCACTGACAGAAGTTCAGGTCGAGAGGATAGGCTGCCGGATTCAAAGATTGTAATCGCTGAAAATGGAAGGGATGTAAACGATCGTTTAACACTCTGCAAAAGGTCTGACGACTTGCACTGTTACTTACGTATTAGACCGTCCAACTTTATCGCCAAATTTGAAGTCATCGCCAATGAGTTGCTAAACCGCCAATTATGGCAATTCGGCAATGGTGTAATCCGTTGTTCTTTATCGCCAAATTTAAATCCATAGCCAATTACTTTACTAAACCATTGGCCATCGTTGGTGGAGAATGTAAAATACTTAAGTATCCTTGCACTTACTTTTTAAGAGCAACAGTTTAATTTCCACTTTTTACGTCTCACTTGCGCCCATACATTCCTGTACAATAAAGCAATGTCCTTTATCTACCCTTAAAGTTTATACCATGAATTTAAAACACATTTTATAAATATTTGATTTTAAATTTTTATGATTAATTATTTAAGTACAGGGTGGACATAATTAAACTGACAGTGCTCACAGTGTTCTGTAGCGCGATATATTTGCAAGAATGATGTTACATTTTGTAGGAAGATTAAACAATACGGGAAACGAAAGATTCTGCAAAATAAAAAAATAGTTCCAAAAGTCAAAGGGGAATATGAGGCGCTGTGTAATAGAAAATAGAGTGTCAACAAAGGCTAATCAATACGGAAATAAAATTACCTCGTATTTTGCACATTCAAATCATGTTCAATGTGGCTGCTGTGTTTGTGGACCACATATGGCATTCTGTGCACAACATTCACAACAGCAGAAAGTAACATGTCTGCAGGAATCTCCGGTACAGTCCGTGATATGTTATCCTTCAACTCAGCCAGTCCTGGACAACTTGAAGCATTTTTTTCTGCTTTCTAAAACCACAAAGAGCAGCTGACGCTTTGCACTGGTTGAGGCAAACGAATTTGACCAGTAACGCACGCTCGAATAAAGAAGAAGACATTGCCCATAAACGTTCAATCCGATTGTTTTAAAAAGTATCTCATCGACTTTTAAACCCCAAGCAGCTGGCATGGTGCCAATGGATGTAACGTGAAATTTGAATAAAGAACTTTTTCTTTTGCTCGGCGTTCTTTGTTACCCAGTAAGTGAAATTGCAGATAAAGAGACTTTATAGGTGTTTATGCAAAATTTTCGCTTTTTTAAAAGTGTTGCCATATTGCTCTTGAACTAAATCAACAAATGTGCTAAATAAAGGGTAATTTTATTTCCGCATTGATTTGCATTTGTTAACATTCTATTTTCTATTAGACAGCGCCACAAAATCCTCCAACGGTGACTTTTGGAACTTTATTTTTTCGAGGAATCTTTCGTCTCCCGTCTTGTTTAATCTTCCTACAAAATGTGTCTTTATTCTCGTAAATAGATCGCGCTACAGAACACTGTGAGCACTGTCAGTTTAATTATGGCAAACCTGTAATTCAAGACCAAGTGAATATTTTATGCATTTTAAAAATATACTTTTTTTCCCTCGAAATCCAAACAAATAAATGTAAATATCCTCAAACAAACTCTAAAAATAAGGAAACACCTGAGAGGGATGGTGAACTGACACTCACAGAGTTTAAAAGGAAATTGAATTCTAGGTATCAGAATAAATTGTTCTCAGTTGATAAAACACTATATTTAGATTCAAAGAAAGAGTTTCCTCGCAAATACCTTCAAATAAACCAGATTTAAAGAGATCACATATTAGCATTTCCATGGAATTTAGAATGAGCAGAAAGCTAAAATAAGAACTGATTCTTTTTTTTTTAAATAATGCTTTCTGATCCTTAATTTATGATTATTTAGAATTGAATGTAATTCAGATATTATTATGATCTAAGGGGTCAAAATTTATGAAGCAATAATCGTTAAATTCCATGTATTGACTCTATGCAACGCCTACAGAAAAATCATTTTTTTTTGTAATAGTAGGCATAAAAACGACTACAAGTGGCAGTTAAATTAAAAAATGCACCAAATCTCATTCATGAATAAATCATGAGAATTCGTATCTAGACTGATATGCATGATAGTAAAATATAGAATACATGATCATTAAAAGACTTTTAAATTCTTAAAACAAAAAATAAGTATTCAAAGAACTTTCCATCAGAAACAGTAAATGCTTAAAGATACATTTACTGTTTCTGATGGGAAGTTCATGCAAGTGCGTTGTTGTTGCATTGTAAATTAGTATTGTTATAAATATGTGTTGCGCATTTTAAATTTTTTCACTGACACTCTCATGACAAAAATGGATCCTTCTTTGCGTTTTCGATGACATATTGGGTTGCAAGAATCATTTTTTTCTGTTTGTCTCAGCTTGCTTTAGAAAGTAAAGACGATGTCCTTAAAACATCGAAAGGTTAAATTTCTATCAAAACATAATTGCATTTAATTGAAAATATTTTTATTCTTTTCAGACCAATTTAATTTAATAGAAAAATTCATGTTATAGTTATAAAAGGGATTTTTTTTAATGTTTCAATTTCATATTTCGTCTGTTTCGATTATAAAGATATATGTTTTAGTCAAAGGGAAATTTTTCAGAATAGTTTAAATAATTTCTAGGCATGTATTATTGTTTTATCCCTCTACTGATAAAAGTATTCAATGAAACGTATACAAGTATTATTTTTAAACGATTCTAAATTTGCAATCGTAAAAAAAATTACAAAATGTTTACCCTTCTTTCCAAAGCAATTTTTACAATCTTTTGCAGTTTTATCAGAATGGAAATTTTTAAAAATGCATTTAAGTATTTGGAAATATTTTTACAAAAATAAGGGATTAAGTTATTATTCCTTCCGCAGGAAAAGCATTTATCAGAATCTGCGGGTGATTTTCTGTGAGCTTTGAAAATGTTTGTTTATCCTAAATTTTGATATATTTCTGGAAAGTTTATAATAAATTATGCAAATATTTGCTTTCGAAAAGAAGCGATTAAGAGAAAAATTGTTATTGTTAGAAGGAATTCTAATGAAATATATATAGATATTTAACGATATTTATTTTTTCTGTTAAGATGTTTGAAAATAACTTTGTATTTCTGATACATCCAGTAACAAGTGAAGAGAAATATCCAAACGTAATTTTAATTCAAATGATCAAATAATCGCTCTAGGTTTAGGGCAATAATTCAAATAATCACTACAGACCGTAAATTTCTATCACCCAAAATACATTTGCATGTTTTCAAGTTATATAAGGTAATTTGGTTTTAAACCAGCATGTTTTGAACTATCACGTGGTGAATATGGCACCTAAAACTAGAAAATATCTTGTCAGATAATATGTGTGACCATACAAGTTAAACTAATAGAGCATATACTGGATTTTAAAATGAAAATAAAAATCGATTTAAGTTAATAGAAAGATTTTCAACACATGTTAGAAGTTTCTTTTAAAAGAAATAAATATTTTTCTTTTTAAGTTATTAATATAACGTTAATTATTCTATTTCATCAAAAAAATATACTCATAAATGAGACTTGTAAAATTTCAAAAATCTAATTTTAATATACCAATTAATTATTTTTAAATGAATAAACAATTCATAGTATAATTTTGAAAGAAAATTTTTATTTTTTGACTAAAAATTAACCAGAAGCATTTAAATCGACCACATTCTTGCTTGCACCTTGTTTTTACATTTTGAAAAAATTTGTAAGCAAACATTTTGGAAAAGTTGCGGAATTAACAATTTAATATAACAAAAAATATAAAATTGAGACTTTAAAATAGATTTTATGTGGCCTTTAAAACTTTCAGAAAAATGATTTTGAGTATTAATTCAAAGTTTTAAATAAATAACACTTACATCAGAAAAGGACTCGACTACAAAAACTTATGATAATAATAAAAAACAGTCCAGGAAAAATTCAACTAAAGTAAACTCTTCCAATCAAAACTTTCGGAAAGTGCAGCGAATTGCATTTAAACTCAAGTAAATTCCAGTTTTTATTTCCGCCATCGGAATACTAGTTTGGCACAACCTCTATTTTATTCCTAAAACTGTGTGTGGATCTGAGCAAAAATCAGTGGAAAGTGTTTTATGACTGACCGTATCGAATCTCGCGAAGACTGAGATTTTTGATCCAAATCGAAATCCTGATCACGTTCCCATCGGGTGGAAAAACAGAGTTGATTTCACTTCCGTTTGAAAAAATAAAGCAAACATTTATTTTCTCCGTCTCCTCAAAGGAGCTCTTAAGAGCTTAAAGGATCTTACGCTAAGCTCAAGTGCATTTATTTTTGTACCCTTTTAAATATGTCAAATATAGAGATTTTCTGTAGATGTTTCGCACTAGTGATTTTCGCAAGCTTGTTATAATATAAAGTATTCTTAAAGTGACGACAGTTGATTTAAAATTGCTCCTTTAAAACACCCAACAAATATTTTTTAATATAAACTACTTCATTCATTTAGCAATATGATCAGAATAAACGGTTACAAATGATATTAAGGGCAAATCAAAATAATTATAATTAATCTATTCTTGATAAATTTTTTAGAAGCCTTATCTTTAAGTTTTCTTAAATATACCAAAAACAGAAAATTTCTGTGGATATTTGACACCGGTGATCTTTGCAAGTTTGTTACGATAAAACAAAAAAAATTTAAATAAATAAAGAAAAAAAGCAAATTAAAATAAAATCGTAAATTTCATTTTATGAAATATTAAAACATTTAATAAGAACAATATTATTTTTAAATCACTATTTTATTTAAGTCAATAACCAATTAAAAACAGTTTGAAACAATTACGGGACTTTTCTATCGGTCTCTCTCTCTCTCACTCTCTCTCTGTATATATATATATATATATATATATATATATATATACCGATTTGAGATGAAATAACAGCTATGATGTAATAGTTCTTCTTCAGCCGTTTAAAAATTCATCTACTATCAAAGAAACGTGTAATAGCAATACTGGTAAATGCAAGTCAACTTTTTAAAAACGCTTCTGTTTCAAAGAAGCATACATGATAATAATGCAACACTGGTAAAAGCAGGTAAAATATTTTTGTCAAATAAATTTAGGTGACATCAAAACCTCTTAACCAAAACATCATCATGTACCCACATGATAATAAACAAAATATATTAAATAAAACAAACGTTTATTTTCTGTATCACATCAAAGGAACTCTTAAGACCTTAAAGAGTCTTATTCTAAGCACAAGTACATTTATTTTTGTACCTTTTCAAAAATGACAAGTGCAGAGATTTTCTACAGTTATTTAGCAATGGTGATCTCTGCAAGTTTGTTACAATATAAAGTATTCTTAAGGTAACGAAATATGGTTGATTCAGAATGCAGCTTTAAAAGATCCAATATTTTTTTCAACTTAATTTACTTGATTTATATAGGAATAATATTTTGACAACAATCGATGATAATTAGAAATAACTTATTCTTGATGAATGACTTAGAAATTATCTTATTAAGTATTTCTCTTAAATAGGACAAATATTAAAGTTTTCTGTAGATATTTGGCTTTGGTAATCAGTTAAAATTTGTTATAATATAAAGCATATTAATGTAATAAAAGTTGACTGATTCAGTATGCATCTTTTAAAAGATCCAACAGTTAATTTTTAGTATAAACTACATAATTTATTCAGCAATGCATATATATACAGCAACCATAATATACGGTTACATTTTTAAAAAATCATAACAATCCAAAATAATAATAAATAATCCCTTCTAGATAAAAATTCCTGAAAATCCTCTATTAAGTAGGCTTCTTTTATAAAAAATTATTTATAAAATGTTTGAAAAATGGTTTAAAAAATCATTTTTTAATAAATTTTAGCTCTTTACTAATCTGGTTTTGCTTAATTTTTCATGAACTTAATATAGGCAAGATATTATTGGCTTAGAATTCCATTAATCTAAAAAATAGCTTTAGCTTTTAGTTTATTTCTGTGCCATTTAATTTTTCTATAAAAAAGGAGGGAAAATGCTAAGAAAATATATTTTCTAGCCTCGTTTCCTATTTACTTTACAATCAATAAAATTCTCTAGAATCATCAAGTGCAAATAAAATTGTTTCATGAAAATCATTTTTATTTTTGGTTTCTGTAAAATACTTGACTAAACTGTAAAATTTTAATAAAGGTTCATCTGCCCTTTTTACTGAGAATGTTACTATTGATATTAAATAAAATGATGATAATAATTAAGTACAATAATCAACATGTTTCAATTAAATTTTCTATCGCGATTTTTAAATGACATTCCTGTTTCATGCTTGTATTTCATACTTTTTGATGAATAAGAATAACAGGAATTATTATGAATTGTTCTGTTTCTCTATGTCGAAATTAAAGTATATTTTGTTTCTTTTTCTTATATAAAATACTATTAGTCAATGATAAGAATTTAAAGATAACATTCTTCTGTTAATTTTCTTATTTTAATCAACTTATTGCATTTCCTTAACACAAAAATAATGTTATTAAATCTCTTTACATAGATCAAGACAAAATTGTGGAATCCTTTAGGAAAAGTACATTTTTCAGATTTAATGACTCATAATAGAAATAGTATTTACCGTAATTTCAAAAATATTATCATTATTTTTAAGAAAATTTAGCCAAGGGAATATGATTTAACTATTTAAATCATATTCCCTTAACGTAATGCAAAAAAATCAGAAAAGATATTTACATTATGTTTTTTACTTATATTTTATTTTTTACGGTTTTTAATACACATATTAATGTTCGATTTTGATAATTTATTATTAATATATCTAAATTTCGGTAAATTATCGGTATATGCTTTCGATTCTGCTCTCGATATTTATTTAATAAGGAATGATAGCCCACGTATTTCTGTTTGATAAAAATGTCCCTTCTTTCGGGAATCTATTCATTGCTGTTATTTACAAAACAAAACTACTTCCACAGTATAATACCGTTTGTTATCTGAAGCGAAATCAACAGCCACGAAGAAATGGCACTTTATTGGATGAACAACTTCCTAAACAGAGTTATGACAAATTTATTCACTACAATAGAAAATTCAGGGTTCAAGCTCCTTAACGAATCGCTGTTCCTTTCCATACATAAAAAACACTTTTTTGAATTTTTATCAATTGCAGCAATTCAAACCAGCAAAAATGGTCTTTCTGAACGACTCTCTCTCCTTTTCAATAAATGTGTTATCGTTCTTTTCCCGTTTAAAATAGTGATCTCAGGAAATGGATGAATATTTTACTTAGCGTTTGCAAACAATGGTTAAGGAATATCAATTTTTTTCGGGTTTAAATCTAGTATTTTTAATGAATATATTATACTAATATGTATTTTAAAAATGATATATTACGTTATAAATTACAATATTTTTTTCAGACTGATTAAAATTAAAATTTGACACGAAATTTTAAGTGTAATCAATTAGTTTCATTGATTTCAGTTATCGTGCTTACAGCAAGCTACACACAGTTATTTGTGGTTCAAATTTTATTTGTTCTAGCATACTGAAATTATTTTTTATTGAAGTTTCTTTACTTAATTAATATGCTCCCCTGTGGGGGCACCTCGTAATTGGATATGAGATGCTTTCGGTATAGTGGTTGGATCTCGTCAACACGGTGGGTACACTAATAGGTGGGGGTTAGACATTATTGATGAGTTCAGCTTGTTCATCGAGAGTTTTTTTATAGTAAAGCTACTGCCCCCCCCCTTGCGTTTTAAAGCAGGCACGGAATCATTATCTTCTTCTTCATCAAGTAGCTCACAGTAAAATAAATGTCTCTTTTTTTATTTGAATTCCTTAAAAATCTATTCGAATACCACCATCTTTATGCTTATCATATGATGAAAATAATTCTGGATTTTTTTTCCTTTCTACAGATTGTATTCAGAATTTAATACATATTTATAGATTTTCTATTAAGATTAGGATGAAATGAGAAATACTTAGCACGTGAAAAATCCTTAATGTTGTGAGATCTTAATTCTATAACGACAAAACTGTTGGTTTCGAACTTCGATTCATGATCATTTAATAATGAATAAACCCATTTCATTATTAAGAAACAAAATAAAACGATTTCTGTTTTCACTTATTTCGTTTATGCGGTATGAAACCGCAGTACTTACGTATTATACCGTCGAACTTTATCGCCATTGAAATCGTCGCTAAACAGCCAATTAGGGCAATCCATCAATGGGGTAATCCGTTGATCTTTATCGCCAGATTTAAAGCCCGAAGTCAATGAGTTGTTAAACCGTGGGCTAGACGGTATAATACGTAAGTACCAAAACCGCTTAGTTACAGCATTTCAAATATAATATTCCTTCGTTTCTTATTATTTGCAGTTATAATATTAAATAAAATATTTTTTTAAAAAAATTATAATTCGTTTGTGTACAGATAAGAAATGCAAACTGTTAAAAAAATAACTGTCAACAAAAATATGATTAAAAACGTATTAGAACTTTATATTCGTTTAATGTCTCTCTTCCTGGAGGCAATTTCATGTTACAATCCCTTCGTTATGTTAATACTTTTAATCATAAAATATTAGATTAAAAGGACTATCCAATAGCGTTGGGGGGGGGAGTATAAAAAGAAAAAATATGTATCGTTTATCGCTTTTTATGCTTAAAATCATTTGATTAATTATTATTGCTTAAATATCTTTCTTTAATAGAGAAGATAAATCACTTAAATTGGATTAGTGGAAAAAATATTTTAAAAATAAAAAGTTTTTTTTAACTAATTGGCAGGGGGATCTGAATATAATGAAGTTTAATTACACACCGAAAGACATTAAATAATGCGAATTATTTATTTTCTAATATGTAAAAACTTCATCGTTTCAGATTTTTTTTTCTTTTTTTTTCTTTCCTTGCAATAATTAATGAAGTTCTTTTCATTAATTATTGTATTTTTTTAAGTGTTTCTAATGAAATATTTGTGTTACGCTAAAAATTTACTTAGTTTCAGTGCAGAATGCAATGCTAATTTTGTAAGAACAATATTTATATAAAATCATAAATACATAAATAATATTTTAATTTTATGTAAATAAGTCAGTTTATTAAAAAACAAGAAACTTTATTTCTTTGTTTTATCCTATCTTTCAAAATCTTTAAAGTCCTTGCCATAAATAGACGTTAAATAAATACTTACATTCAATTACTGGATGTATTGTTCACTTATAAAATTTATCTAATTACGAACTAGTAATTAAAAGAATATAATTGTATTTATCAGTTATTCTATTAAATAGACACTTATCTTTAAGAAGCAACTTTTTTATTCGGTTAATTTCTGCACAATTTTCAAAAATTTTAGAAAAGATTCGAACCTATCATGATAAGATGTTAGCCGGTAACATCTTATCATGATAATAATAATTTTGTTTCTTTCATTTGTTTGCATCAATGAAATTTTTGAACTTTACTATTAATTATGTAGCAAAATTAATGTGCGTACAAAAAATTCTATCAATTTTTTTTTTATTTCTTTCAATATTTGGAAGAATTTAAACGTTTCAGGCAATCATGCTTTTGTTGTCACTTATGGCACTTGCCATGAACAAGCCCCGCTGATACTTCAGCAGATTTTAAGCCGGAGATATAGGTCTCTTGTTTTACAAGTAGCGCCATCTAGGGCCAAGAGTACGACTTAGCTACACACACGCCACAACCCTTTTTAGGGAGCGGACTCATGCAAATTCATTCATTCATCTCAGATCGTAATCTAGACCAAGAACAGAGACCGATCACCTCTGACCCAGTAACCCCAGTGGTATTACTCTCGACATGGTGGATTTTGTGACCACGACAGATTTAACGTGTGCCAGCCGCCACACACTAGGGGGAATCTTTTGGCGGGTGAGTTTCGAGCTCGTAACCTAAGGAGTACGAGTTCAACGCTCTACCAACCAGGCTATCCCCCCCTGCATCAGAGAATCATGAACCCCACAAAGATATTATAGCAAATACTTATGTCTATTATAGTTTACTTTAATTATACTAACGTTCCGTTTCAAAGCAACACTAGGTCTATTTAGGGACTGACCTCGTTGATTTCAAGCCGCAGTCAGATGACGAGATTAATACCTGAGTTGGACGCCCTATCTAAACTTCCAACAACATTCCAGCAGGAGGACGTATGCCCTTGCCAGATTTGGTGTGCAAAAGATCACAGCAACCCCTATATCAATCTAGGAATTTATCAAGTCAACACGTTTGGATCTAGGCAGTTGAAATTATTTATATGGAATTTTTATATTTCTACCGAATTTCAGAGGAAATCCTTCAAAACAGGTCTGTCCGGCTGGCTGGCTGTTTTTAAGCCAATCAACTGAAAAAATGGTAAGATTGGGTACATAGAATTAGCATTTATATTAAATTTCGAGTTATATTTTTCAAAAAGGGGGTTGTCTATCGGTATGTGCTTTTGCGTGCATGTAAAATCATCACTCAAAAACACAATGACTTAAATATATTAAATTTAGGTTTGATCTTGGGCCTACAAATCTGTCCCAAGAAAGATATTTTTGAAAATTGATTAAAAACAGATATTCCGTGTTCTAGTATTTATATATCAATCACTTCCTAGCAATTAATTCCAAAATTCATGCATAATTGATAGCTAAAAGGCTCTTTCGTAACTATAATTTTTTTTCGAACAAGGATAGTTGAAATTAGTTAACAGTATTTTCTTCGCAAAACAAAAACACAGTAGAAAAATTAAATAAATCTGCGAAAATATAGATATCTTCCTACCTCCCTAATCTCAAAAATCAAGAGTCGCCCATTTCATGAACAAAGTATAACAGCATTATAACTTTATTTTCATATTAGTGTAATTTTCATTTACCATGTTATGACAATAAATGCACTATGCATTAAGCTACTGATTTTTTTTAAATTCGTATCTTTCAATTACACCAAATAATTTTATATCCTATAATTCAGTAGAAAATACAAACTGTAGCAAAAGTTTACGTATTCTCCTATTTTTTTCTACGATTATAGTTTTGTAAATACTTTTGTCCGTTATATTTACTGTAAATATTCTATTTTTTATCATGTCAGAACATGGTATTATTTTTGAGAGGAGGTTTTTGGCGTCAACAAAAATCCATAGGCGAAAAATAAAAATGTTATTATCTGCAAAAGTATCTCAAAATATCAGCCTTTAATAACGTTTTACCATTGCATTTATAAATTCTCTGATTTAAAAAATAAGTTAATGACTACAGCAAATAACACCTAGAAAAATGTCATTTTGAGCACGTGATTATATGAAATGAAATAAATAGGACGTGTGATATTTTTTTAAACAATCAATGCGGGAGAAAGGTTTTTGGGGTCGTTTGGAATACTAAAGCGATTTATTCAATGGAACAATTAAAATGGATAAAAATGTAATTTAACTTGCTCGAGCACGTGTTGCTTGGCCGTTCGAGAAATTATGTTCTGGCATGATACATTGAAATATGCAGAGTAGATTTTATTTTAATGAAATTATTTTATTGAATTATTAATTTTCGTTTTAATAAAATTCTATTGTTAAGCTTATCACACAATTTCAGTAACCAAAACTGTTGTTGATACAGGAATATTAAACGAATTCTGTTCTCTTCAAATCTGAAGATATCAATATGAGCAGTCATATTGTTATTTTCATATGATCTACGGCGTGCCATATGAAAATAATTATATTCATTATTTTCATATTTTACGGATTCACTGCACTTTCTAAATATACACAATTTTATACGGAGTGAAAATCACATAATATATCTTTAATCGAAAGTATGCGTGAACATCCAGGACATTACTCCAAATAGTTTTTCAGTAAATTTCTAATCAAATTATTCGTCAATGAATAACTGTTTAAAATAATTATAATACACTGTAGCAATGAAAAAGTTTTCTGATTAATTTAATTCATACACGATTTTTTTAGAGGATCTTGACTAGCAAATAATAAACTAAACAACAGAAATATATTAAAGAAATTCTTTATTCATCATTAAGAGTTGGCAAATTCCAGGTTTTTTTCCTCCCATCCTGGATCTTAAGGTTTCCAGACGGAAATTGATGGTGGATAAAATATTCCGGTTGATGAAATCAGGAAATTGAGAAAGGAAAAATCTAATTCACGTTCTTAGTTCATTATTTGTCTTCGAATGAGCTTCGAATTCAAAATTACGTGACCGAATTCCAATATTACTCAAGGAGTATAGACTCAAGATTTAGCAATAAGATAAGAGACTGGGTTAATAGAAACGAGGATTTCTTAAAAGCAATATTGTCTTTTATAATATTATGAATCCTTCAATTCATTTAAAATTAAAAGCATTTTTTTATCAAATTACAGAATGAACAAAAGTTGAAAATAATATTATTACAGTTCATTTTTTTTAAAAAAAATTATCTAATTTTTGAATTGGGTTCTTTTCTAATGCAATATCAACTAATTACTAAGAATTATGCACTTAATACTCAGTTACAATACTTAATACTTAACTATACTTAAATACTCAGTTACAATGTAATCATTGATCATTTTAAAAGTTCACAGATAAAATGGTTATTTGCAAATACTCTTATATAAGCTTTATACATTTAGAATATATTATCTTACAGTTTTTTATTGTTACATTTTTATCTATTACTCTTATTCTTCTAAGTTTTATATTATCTTACATTTTTTTAATATTCTATTTTGATGTTATTTATTTTGTATCAAGGAAAAAAAAGAACTTAAAACTTTTTTAATGTTTTAATTGCTTCAGGAAGCCTAAGAAACTTTTGCTAAACACATTATCTATTGTACATAAACAATAGATTTCTTTTCTTCTTTAGTGTTTTCTTTTTATAATGTAATAAGTTCTTATGCATTTTATTTCAACTAAAATAACATAAAAGGTGCTATTGGTGTTTTTTTAACAATCGTTAATTCATGCTTAAATTATTTGTCAATTAGTATGCAACTGCATTTTTTAGAATTCTGTTTATTGTAAAGGATTATATTATTCAAAATAATGGTAGAGTAGCAATAGAAAGAGCATATATAAAATGAATTTACATTTCAAACAGCCTCCGTGGTTTCTAGAAATATTCAAATTCGAACATCATTCTTTATTTTTCGAATAATAAGAATGTATTTCTTTCTTTGTTTGTTTTCATTTATTGGCAACATTATGGAGTTTACATTCCTTTTATATTTTATGAAAGCACTTAATTATAGAGTCTATATAGATAATATTGTATGAGGATTATCTAGTATAGATGATAGTGTGTAAGGATTATGTTGTACAGATAATAGTGTATGAGGATTTTCTTGTTTAGATAATAGTGTGTGAGGATTATCTTGTATAGATAATAGTGTAGGAGGATTATTTTGTTTAGATAATATTGTATGAAGTGCAGTTGAAAAAATAAACACTTAATTAATATTAAAGGAAAAGAACATTTCTGATGCGATATCAAAATACAAGTTCTGATGCGATATCAAAAATCTAATAGCAAGAAACTGCTGTTATTACACAGTATCAATAAATACAAAAATAATAACATTAACGATAAATGAGATTACATACTTATATAATAGCATATCAGCATATCTGATAAGCCATATCAACATACTTATTCATCTTTGATCTTTATCAGTTCTTTTTACCAACACAATCTGCTTTGCATGTGCTGAAATAGTGCAAATAAATAAGGCGAATTGAATTCATTGAATTTTATGTTTCTTTAATTAAAATTCATCTAAAACGATATCATTTTACAAAAATTCCGTACAAGCATATATGTGGAGTTAAAATAATAAGAGATATAAATTTTCTGTCCCGGCCGCAACTTCAAAAATCAAAATTTGATGTTTCTTTGAAATTCAAATGAGTAACAAGAATATATTGTTTGCAAGAAGGAGGTTCTAAAAATGAATTAAAAGTATTTGTTTGGATGTATCTAATCTTACAATCCCTCTTATGAGAAGAAAGATTTTTCTTCCAAAACAACGGGGAAAAAAGAGCATTCAGAAAATTGATAAGTAAGGGGATGTTGTAAAGATAACCATGAAACAAGTGGAATCATCGACCTCTTTATGCGAATACGAAATCCTTTCAATAGTCAGTAAAATGTGTTGTGTTCTAATAAACAAAAGGGAAAAACTTGAAAGAATAAATTCCTTGGATGTTGATTTATATTTATATACCAGCAATATTTTTTACAGTAACTTGTATCTTTCAACTTGTATCTTTGCGAATGTGATAAGTATGTATCACCATCATATGAGCTGGAAGTCAGCGGACACCTCATCATCATCAATAAATTGTACATTTTGTGATATGAAACCAAATCACAAATTATCTTGATTGAAGTATGTTGCTTTACAGTATAAAGTACAATTCCGCGGGGAAGGTGCAAATTCGCTAGACTTCTCTAATAGAAAAAAGTCCTCTGTTTTAACTCCAATACTTTTTATGACAAACATTAAACGACCGATTTCCTTAGTTCAAAAATATTTAATTCGAATTTTAAAATTATTAATTTTAAAAATGCTGTATTGTTTTCAGTAGAATAAGTTTCTACTTTCTTGAGCATTGTAGACACTGAAAATTATAAGAAACAGCTGTTTGAAAATTCATCTCATAGGTTTCAAACACTTTGAAACATTATGTAGCAGCAAACATGCAGTGACTGGATTTCAGTCATGCAGGAAATGACCCATAATTTTCAACAGTTTCATATTCAACCGTTTTTCCACCAGTATTTCCACAACAAAAGAATATTTATCACTATATTAAGATCAGGAATTTTAGTTCATAATGGTAAAAACCTCATATCATTTACATAAAATACAATTTTTTCCACTGCCAATGAAAATAAAAGCGCTCTCTTAATGAAATGAAATTAATATTTGTTCTTGAGACATTTTTAAAAATACTAATAATCATCTAGGCGGATTAAGCTATTTTTATTTTTTTCTTATTATAATAAATGGAAATCCATATCCGTGCCTACATAATGTATTTCTCTATTATTTATAAACATATTTTTTCGTAAACATTAATATATTTTACCTTTTTAAATAATCATTAACGTTTTTTACTGTTTCAAATCAATTGTAACTCAATAGTTTTAAATACAGAAATGTCACGGAGTACAGATATTTTCAAGTGAGAGCAAAATGGCCTGTGGTGGAAATGAACAATGCTAAAAAGAAAGTCATATTTGTTGAAATTTGTAATTTTAATCTTAAGACTTTTAATGGGTAGTTAGATTCAGATATACAACAAAGTGTAAAGAAATTTTATCCTCAAAATATTCATTTGTAATGTATTCATTTGTAATGTAAATTAACTGTCTGAAACTGCCATATACAGGGTAAAAATAGGGCCGGGATAACCTAGTTCGTAGGGCGTTGAATCTTCATACATTGGGCTGAAAGCTAGAACCCGCCAGCCGAAGATCCTCCATGTATGTATCGCACATTAAATCTGTCATGGTCACAAAGTCCTCCATTTCTAGAGTAATACCACTGGCGATACTGGGTCAGAGATGGTCGTTCTCTACCTTTGATGAAAGAAGTCTGCTCTGTAAAAAGATTTTGTGACATGTTTGGGCTAAAAAACAAACTTCTACACCCGGGGGGTCAGGGGTCCATACCCTCAGAAGATACTGCAGCCTTTCTGCCATTGTAAAGCGGAACACGAGAACAATAACAATAGGGTAAAAATTAAATATTAAGCCATTATTTCAGTTTGTATTCCTAATCAAATAAAAAATTTAATTTATTTTTGTCTTGGTTTATGTGATTGTTTTATTTTTTGGGTGTAAATGTCTGAGTAGCATTCTTGTTTCGTCGGCCAGATGGGATTTTCTCCATCGAAGAAAACCCCATCCGACTCAAGAAAATGACAAAAGAATAAGCAATCTTTTCCACCACAGAAATCCTTAAACCGACAACTGTCAAGAATAGACTTCAACTTCACGGATCCGAAGATGATATATCAACGTCATAAATATAAGAAATCGAAAGAGAAAGAAATCTTCAAAATATACTTTCTTTCTGTGATTTCTTCCCATTTTAACTCCATAACACTTAAGAAATATCTGTTTTGAAACTATATTTTTAAATATAAGTGTAAACTTTTGAAGACCCTTTCTAATCAGTAATTCAATAGTTATGCATTACTACAAAATAAAAATACAAATTTGAAGGATACTAAAATATTAGAGAATGACAATCAAACAGGATTTTAATTAAATGCCTTAAATCAAAAGTAATTTGAACAAATACTTCAGATTAAGATCAGTTATTTTCTTTTGTTTTGGGAAGGTATTGGGATGGGGGGGGAATTAATTACACAACTTTTACACTTTTTTCCTTGCTCTCAAATTTATAATACATTTTCATTATTATTCAGAACCCTTGTTTAAAAAATATAAAACTAACCTAATATGCAGGCGTAATTTATCGTCTTTGTAGCAGCATTCTACTGCATAAAACTATTATACAGTATATTATAATTTCAAAATATAATCCCTTACATTGAAATATACAGATAATTTTAAATGTAACCATTTTACAGACAAAGGAAAAAATGAAATCTATTGCTCTAAATAAAATTTACAATGTCACAATGGGAATTTAAATATGATAGCCGTACACAAGAAAAACCATTGAACTAGTAAATAAATTTATAAATGTTGGCTTATTATTATTATTTATATTTTAAGTTTATTATTATTATTTATAAATTTCAACGTACTCATTCTTTATTCATGTTTTAAATAATATTATCGATAGTAATGGTATTTATTTTCCTTGGTGTTTTCAGAAAAATTATGCATTATGAAAATATACAAACTCCACAGTGATTCTGAAAATTAATTAAATTTGAAATAGATTTGCAAGTAATTTTGAAAGAAACCTGATTTTAAGTAGAAATTATAGTAACATTCTAAGTTCTATCCATTTCTATAAAAGAAAAACAGTGATATAAATGAAAATTCGACAAACAAAAAAGGTTAAAATTATTTTGAATATCAGATATACATAAACAAAAGGCGATTAACAGTTGTTAACAAATGAAGCCTGTGAATTTTTAAATAATTCATTAGAAAGGGCCTTCTAAGCAGAAAAAAATGCTTTTATATTTACATTATTGCAGTTCTTTTGTTGAATGTGTAAATTATCATTATGTTTTATTTATAGCTAAATATATTTGTCTTTATGACAGAGAAAGTTATTATTTCTAAATATTAATTTGTATTCAACAAATTTATAATTCCAAAAATAATTTACATTTTTAATTTGAGATTTTGTCAATTTGGTGACAATACGTTAATAAAAGATATTTTTTTCTTCTTTAAAGCACCACATGTTCGTGCAAGTTAAATTAGATTTTTATTTTGTATTCTTATTTATTTCAATTGTTTCATAAAAAGAGTAATTTTTTATTGCAAGCGATCATAAAAAAAACTTTGTCTCGCATTTATTGTTTTAAAAACTATCGCACTTCCTTTTTCTTTCCTTTCATATAATAACTTACTCAAAATTGCATTTTTCTAGGTTTTATTTGCTGTAGTCTTTAACTTATTTTTTTTAATCAGAATTTTTGTAAATGCAATAGCAACAGGTTATTAAAAGCTGATTTTTTAGATGTTCATGCAGATAAAATTTTATTTTTATTTTATACGAAACAAATTATTGAAAAATACGATAAATTAATTTTTTTTTAATATTTCATTGAAAATATAAATTTAATTTATAGGTCAAAACATCAGTATTATTAGAAAGATAAATTTTTATCTTTAAAATAATGCAAAAATGCATTTTGTGCTGTAATATTTTCAGAAGTTATAAAGAAAAAACAGCAAAATTTCTCTTGATTTTTAATTAATTAATTTTTTAATTAAAAATTCAAAGAAAAGACTCCTACGTGCTCATTCCCTTATTCCAATGTATACACGAGAAAAATTTGGTAGCTGTGTACTTCTTGCATATGATTCTTATGTCCTTTCTATTTAAATTACTGAAGAAAAAAAATTGAAAAGTAAATCTGCTAAATATCTTTTAATTTTGAGAGTCTGAATACTCAATAAAATTTGTGAATCAAACATAATAGTATAAAAGATTTCTTTTTAGAAATCACATTATTAAAAATTTTCATTCTGTTTGGTATATTTTGATTCAAAGTAAAATAATGAAAATAATATTTAAATTAATTTAATAAAACAAATGTCACTTTTTGTACTTTTTCCTAGAATTAATTTAGTAGTTATTCAACGAATGTAAAGATGTTAATTTTAATGTTTGATTTATTTTTCTAAATCGCTAGACTTTATTAATTTAAAACAAATTTAAAAATCTTTAAATGTCTGGGGATCATTGGTGCCTATTCTTTAGCTTAATTAAGTAAATGAGTAAGAACAGTCTCGCAAATTCCTTTATGCAAATATAGAATCCACTGAGCTATCAGGAGTATTCGAATTGTTGCCTATTATTATTGAGTCCTTGATAGTATTATCGAACAATGGAAATGCAAACTGCATGGAGAATGTCAATTTACATTGCAGACTGGACCCATTCAATGCCTTCTATCAATCCTTTGAGTATGTTAACTGGAGTTTCAAACATTGACTTTCATGGATTTTCACTCAGGGAAATTTATAGCGGAAGGATGAGAGTTGAGCGTTACCACTTAGTTCAAATTCTTCTGAAGAAAAATTCTTCTTTATTTTATGGAAAGAATTACCTTTTATTCCTCATGCAGTCAAATTTCGCTATACTAATGATATTAATTAATTTGTTCACTTTATACTCAAACGAGAATTATTTATAACAAAGAACATTTAATTAGAAAAATGATTGTGTAAATATTCATAAAATATTAATGCTTAAAATATTTATAAAAAGTTTGATATATTCATTAAATGATTTAAGACCAAGGACTTCAGATAATCAGGTTATATATGTACACATAAAAAAATTCAAAGTCTTTTTTTATATTGTTGTTTTAAACAATTCTACATTCCTTGACAAAACTAGGAGGAATACAGAACTTATCTTCTTTAGCATCTATAAAGATTAACCAAGCTATTGAAAATTCATTACGTTAAATAATAATTAATTGACATTAAACAAAAATTGTGTTTACAATGTTTTTATAACGAAACATTATATTGTCAGTAAAAGAAAGTGTCTTTCTTCTCAAATTGTTTCTTCTCAATAGCCCTTTCTTATCAAATAATTATTTAACCAAATTTTCTAATTTAACCTAAACACAATTTTTAGCAATGTACCCTTATGTAATTATTTTTGTTTTCCGCTTTATAATGGAAGGAGGGGTGTAGAAGCTTCTGAGGGCATGGACCCATGAATACACGATGGCAGAAGTCTGAGTTCTACCTCTTACAGTTTAAAAACTCTTTTTACGGAGTAGACTTCATTTATGCATTTCATTCATCCATTCACAGATCGTAATTCAAATCTGGAACAGAGAACGATCCCCTCTGACCCAGTACCCCCAGTGATATTACTCGTGACATTTAGAACTTTGTAACAACGATTGATTTAACGTGCACCAGACACCACACACATAGAGAGTCTTCGGCTGGTTGGTTTGAATTCGCAGCCTAAGGAATGCAAATCCAACGCCCTATGAATTAGGCTATCCCAACCCCAATTCCCTTTTTGTATGAAATTTTTAATTTATGTATTGAAAGAAAAGGTTGCTGCATATTTAAAATATTAATAGTAATTAATTATTATTCTGATTGAGGATTCTAAAGTATTTTTAGAGGTTGAATATAAAAATTCGGAAACTTTACGAGATAAATTTTATATATTTTGTTTTTGTTAAAATATATTAAACACGTTCAGATTGAGCTCAGTGCTACAGATAGCATTCTATATTCACATATATAAACGTCTTGAAATAAAAAAATAATTAAAACATTTTCTTAGCTGTTTACAATATATCTTTGCTAATTGAAAACGGAAAAAAAATACTTAAAAGAGTCCATTAGATTTGCTTATCGGTTTTATTTTCCAAAATGTTGAAATCTTCTATTGCCTTTATCTTCATGCGTAGTTCCTTTTATCTTTTTTCAAGACATATTTTCTGTCTTCTTTATTTTAAATGAATGAATCGAGAATCATTTTTCCATTTTTTTAACTTTTAACCAAACTTTTAATTTTTCATTTTTGCTGCTGATCAATTCAAATTCTTCTCTTTAATAAGCACTTGATTAAGTGCTGAAAATGTGATTTTCATTTATTGATGAGTTTTAATCGGTAATCAAATGAAATGCTAAATGGAACTATCTGCATAGAATCATTTAATTAAACTTCAGACTAGAAATTAAATTTTCACTCAACTATTATTGATTGAAAATATAATTGATAACTTACTTTTATTTAATGTGAAAATGAAAGACGTGAAATAATTAAATACATTTCAACGCATTTTATGTATTTTATCTTCATTATCAGCGGAAGAAATATGAGAAAATGTATTTAATATCGAATATCATATTATTAAATGTTTTGTTGAAGAAATAAATGAATTAAAGAAATGCTAGAAACTGATTTTTGTGAAATAATAAAGAATTTCTAATTAAAATTAAATCAAAGAATTCATTCTCATTCCGTTGATTTCAATATCTCAACAAATCAGAAATAAATTCCTCGTTAAACAACGAAAGAAAAAAAAGGAATTAAAAATAAATGAATTGAAAGTATATTCAAAACAAATGAATAAAATATAAAAAATTACTACTATCACATGAGTTTTATCATATCTCATTAAAAATATTTCTAAAATTATATTGATTTGTTCAAATTCATTTCAAAATATTACGGAAAACAGCAAATAAAATTTATCATTTTGTCTTTGCAAGCAGGTTTTAGTTTCATAAAATGTTTATTTTTAATTAAGTATTAAGTACTTTCATTTTATATAAAAAATTTCTGTGTTCTGTTGCATAATCATCAGAAATAACTTATTAATTCTTCTTTAGGAATTCCTTCAATTTTGATGTCAGAATATATTTTTATATAAGCAATTTTGTGTTGTAAAAATATTAAAAATAATTTTAATTTTCAATTAATTTGATCACAGTCATTTTAAACATTTCACAATCTTTAATAGCAAAAAGATTAAAATCATTTTGGTTTGCTGAAAGCAAATCGAGATAAAATTGGATTTTTTTTATAGTATCATTCATATTAAATTAATTTTTTCTGTCTGACATTTAATTATTTTCAGTCATAACCTTCATAAGCATATCAAGGTTTTTTTTTTAAAGAAACAACTAAGTGTAAATATCTTTTACCAGTTCCTGCTTAATTGAAATATTGTGCAAACTGATTAATAAAGGTTAGATAAAAGTATCAGAGCTAAGATAGATGCTTTTAATAAGATTAGATAGATTATTCAAAGTGCAGAGGGTATTAAATTAATGTGATCTTCATTGTTATTCCTTGTATCATCTTAATTTCAACTATTTCAGCTTTGAGAAAGTATAAATCAGGGAAATTGTACTTTTTTCAAATTAAAAGTAAAGACTATTGTTACGTCATTCCTTTAATTAAATTTTTCATTAAAAGTCAATTTAGTCCATCGATATAATTAAAATATATATTTGATTATATTCTGTTCCCTATTGCCCAGACTCGCTTCTAAATGTTTCTCTTTTGAAATTTTCTTTATTTTTGTATAAAATAGGAGGATTGTTGGGGGAAGGGGGTTCTACTCTTTTTTCTTTTATTCTGGTACGAATATTTATTAATTCTATTAGTACCGAATTTTATGAAAATCATTAAAATAATAAACATTTATCATTTTAATTTATACTTTTTTATCTCCTTTTGTAAAACGACTCATTGAAATCATCGCAATTTTTACCGAAAAAAGTAATTTAAGCCACATATCTTGAATTTTACTTTTATTATTTTGTTATAGATAATGTTTCTCAGTTTTAAAGCTAATTATTTTCCTTTGGTTGGTTGGTGTCGTGTCCATTTGAATTTAAGTCAATTTACTCTACTATCTTGTCATTGTAGAGGTCTTCCCGGAATGGAAATTCATCAATGGCCTGTAAACTTCTTATAATGGCCGGACAAGAAAAGAGGGGTTTCGGAGTAACTTTCTCCTCAGGGCAATTCCTACTTAATTTGTATGTTCTGGTACCATCTGTATTAATGATCATTCCATAGAAGTGTTGGGTTCTAAGTCTTGAGATAGTTTTGGTAATAATCCTGTCTGCATTAATGACAGAAAATTGATGTTCCCGTTTGTCTTATTTCCCCCTCAGTTTGTATCTCGCAAATGCATTAGCATCTCCCAAAGTCACGGTGCTTGCAATATCCGAGTTCAGGTCTCTCGCCTCTTTCGCCAGCCTATCTCCCTCCTTATTCCCCTCAATGCCGACTTTTGCAGGCATCCACTGGAAAGTACCACTTTTTCCAATGTGGAAAATTTCCTGTAAGTAGTGATGAATATCCTGTGCGAGCCTGGAGTCTCCATTTCCCACTACTTCTAGGGTCGTCCTGGAGTCGTAAAAAAATGACGAGCCCACTAGCTTTGTCGGCATCACTCAAAAAAATATACGTCCGAAGAGCCCACAGGATTGCCATTAGTTCGCAAGTGAAATTAGATGTGATGTTTCATGCTTCAATACTTTTTTGCATCCTCTTGTCATTGGTCAGAGTGATAGATTATTTTCCTTTACAAATGATGTATAAATAATATTTTAATTAAATATTATTTAAATGTCCCAACTTCTTAAAGAGTACTAAATATATAAATTTTTCTTTCATAGTCATGAAATGTTTGATTCTTTTTTATCAAATCTATATATTACTTTGGATACAGATTTGATAAAAACAAAAGTTATCTATCTTATTTGGGCTTGTCAAATATACCTTTTAAATATCTTACGGTTCCCTATTTTAAAAAACTTGTTTTTTTAAATAGTTTATTGTATGAGATAAAAAAATCTAAGCCTCAAATAAATAAATTATTTCTTAATGGAAACTTTAAGAAAGGAAGTTTAAGAAACCACTAAGAAAGGAAAGGTCATAATTTGATTTTTTAGAAGCAATTCCTTCCGTCGTTTTATATAAGAAAATATATTTTTGCCTTCCATCCATTCAAATAGTTTAGAGAATGCGGGGCAGGTACTGCAAGGAAGATTCGAAATGCCCTTTTGCATGGTTCGATTTCAAGTGAAAGCTCGAAACATTGTAGATAAGGATCATAAAAAACGAATAACGCCAGGAATTCGTGTCTAGAGTAATATTTTTCCTCCGATATTTGTCAATTCAGCTTTTCAGCGCGTTTTTTCTTTAAATAACCAATTTTGTATAAATATTTATTTTTTTTTTCTTGATGCATATTTATACTATATTTATTCGAAATTCTCATATAGAAACGAAATTATTTTTAAACATTTGATTTCGTTGTGGAATAAAGTAAAAACAACTTAAAATTCTTCTAAAAACTCCTATGCACGTGAGGTATTTTTTAAACTTAAAACTAAATGTGTCCAATTTCCGTCCATGGAATTTCAAAAAAGTTTGTATATTTAATAGCAATACATTGAAAGAAGGTTTTTAACACCATAGCCGAGAATCCAAATCACTGAGTTTTTTTAGTAATTTTAAGTCCAAGCGGAAATCACAAAGTATGATTTTATTTAATGTTTTTGAATTCAATTGAGTCTTTTTTTAATAAAATTTGAACCATATAAAGCTTATTCGTAGATAGTTCATTACTTAAAGTTAATAATTTTTTAAAATATTGTGAAAAACAAAAAATAGTCTTACCAATAAAATGGATGCTATGAATTCCTTTTAAAAGTAAATAGATGAAGTCTATTATTTTTCAAAACATTTTTTATAAGTATTAATTTTTGCGAATGAATATTGTTAGGAATAATTGTACTAAAACAGCTTTATTGTAATAAAGCAGAAATTTTAAAGTAGGGAGTCAGACATTAACAAAGCAATTCTATTTTTTATGTTTGGAAACACTGTGGAAAGCATAAGCCAGCTAATTGCCCTTCATAGGCATTCAAAGTTTATTGTAGAATACTGTGAGCGTAAATAAGGGATATAGAACTTAAATACTAAAGATCCTAATGACATTATTGAAACTGCCCATATTGTATGGTCCTTTAAAATTTCAAATCTCAAATTACTATACTTTAAAGTATTGATTACACATCTCTAAAAAATTTATTTTCTGAATCAGAAAAACAACCAATACTTTATAATAATCTTTCAGATTAAAATTTTGTAATTTTTTGAAGCTATAAGAAATATATTACAAATTTTCAATCACGGAAGAAAAATTTGTAACTCTTTTTTTAGAAGGAGTTCCATCTATTTTGAAACCAAAAAAGACATTAATGACATCTTTTTTTAAAAAAAACTAATTTAACAGCTACTACAAAAAATAGTGAAAATTATCTTTTTTCAAGATTCTGATCTCAAAAGAAAACTCGAAACACCGTCGTTAAGAATCATCGCGAATCAATGCGAATAACGTCAAGAATTCGACTCGACCCTGAAATAAGGGTTTTTCATCTAGTATTTGTATATTTTAGCTATTCAGCATGTTTTCTTCAAAAAAATCATTTCTATACGCCTATTTTTCGAAAAAAAGGCTTACAAAAATGAAACTAAATTTTGAAATCCTGGAATGAAGTAAAACGGAATTAAAAGTTTTTAAAATAAACCGCGTATGCGAAGAAAAGTGAAAGGTGTCGAACTGTTTTCCACTCATATTCAATAAATGTATGCATCATTATTTTTAGTCGTATTGTTTTGAAAAGAAGGATGTTACTAAATAACATAAGAAGTATGATATTTAAGCTGAAATTCACAAACTCACCAATCAAAAGCTTTTCTTCAATACGTGCAAATTCATTTATTCATTAATTTTTTTAAGTTAAGTAAAAACCACATATTCCTTAGAAAGATAGTTGCAAAAAGTTTATAATTTCTTTTAAAAAGAAGAAAATAAAATACAATTTTGCCAATAAAAGGAATATTACGAATTTGTTTTAAAAATAAAATACTCTATTTTTTTTTAAATTTTTTAATCCATGGATTCTAGCTGTTAAGATTAAATTTTATAACCTAAAATGCATTACAAGCTCATGTTAATGTGGACACTAAATAGTGATCATAACAAATTTATAAATTGGTACAAAATTCTTGTAGATTGCTTTATAAATAATATCATCTTCCCCAATTACTTCTTGGCACTTCAATTTGTCTGCATTTCATTCATTATGTCGATAATCAACAGCGTACAACTTTACTAACGAATTTATATTATAAAGTGTAATTCAAAATATTAAATGTTTGATGCAGCCAATTAAAAAATTATTTTGATATTCAAAAAATTTCAGATTTGTTGCTTGTAGCAACATAAGGGATTAGT
>JAOUZG010036171.1:715168-745503 GCA_026289955.1 Argiope argentata
AAAATATTTGGTTTGCTAAATTTTTATCTACTGAATTTAATGTATCTTATTTACTATATCGTTTAAAATAATGTATGTATTAATAAACTGAATAGGACAATACATGAATAACGTGAATTTTGTTAATCATGTGAATAATGGGAAAATAAACGCAAATCAATATACAGCGTGTCATACAACTACGCTTTCCAATTCAAAATTCTCTAGAATTCTTTCAAAAGAATTCAGAATGAAAAAAATGTAGACCCGTGCAAATTTGTTATAATAGAAATAAGATAAAATTTGAGCGACTGATGTTTCAAGTAATATAAAATTTATGTGATGAAAATTTTAGTATCAAAACTCACCTATAGATGGCGATAGAAAATAAATGTTATTTATTTACATATATTAAAAATGTCAAAAATCAATTCCGTTTTAATGCGTGCCTATTAGCATTATTCTTTGGATAAAAAGTAGGCGGATTCAGCATGAAAATAGCGCTACGGACAAAATTTCTACTGAAACCGTTCAAGCTTTGAAAATATTTTGCTCTATCAATCTGATACACAGTGATTCAAAGTTTCCATGTACCCTACAAAAAATGCCATAAAAATTTGAAATAACTGTGAATGCTATCATTCTTCTAGACAGACAGAGCAAGCAACTTGCATTTTCTAGCTGCGAAAATGTGGCTACTGTGAAAAAACATCTGTAAGGGAAGCGTTTTCTTTCAGACGGCGAGGTCGAGGACGTTGTGAAGTATAGGGTCACCTCAAGGTCACAGGAATTCTGGGAATAAGGAATTCTTCGGCACATTAACTGTACTATTGATGTGCTCAGGCTTTGTTGTATACATTGATTAGTCTTCATTTATACCCATACTGTCGGTTCGTACCTTTTATTTTTAACACCCCTTTATCAGGTTTCCCCAAGGACATATCGATTGTAATATTGTGTGTGAGACTTGGCGTGAGATACCTTCAGTAAAATTATAGATAGATACATAAAAACTTTTTATGCATACTATATCATATTAAATACATCTGTTTTTCTAAATAAATATGAGCAAAATAACTCAGTCGTTAACACGTTAGATGAATGAAATTTATCAAGTGCATTTGTAACCGAATGTGTGAGTCAAAGTTTGGATGAAATCAGTTAAAACCTTTTTTTTCCCCATGCTTTTGTAAAATAAATGTATTAATTTCTCAATCAAAATTGTAAATCTGATTTTAGTTTTTATTCAAAAAATATTTGGAAGGATTCTGAGATGCATAATTAATTGTTTGTTGTCCTTTTATTAAAAGAATAAGCCCACACTTTCATATAAAGCTCCATCCTTTAATTCCGAAGGGAATTTAAAACAATAATTTTTTCAAAATAATAATTACATTAGATTATGAAATTACTGAAAATTTTTGAAGGTCAGCGAATTAAAAATTTTTATTATTTTATTATTTAAAATATTCATGATTATGAGATAAAGGAAAAAGCTTTTTATTAATATTAGTTGGAATTTATATACTTCTTTAAAATCATTAAATATTGAATTCAATTTACTTTTACACGATTAAATAGTCTTGCATATAAAATATATTAAACTTTAAAATGCCAAGTTACAATTTGTTTTTTATTTGGAAATCTATATACCAGTCGAAGTATAAAATATTTAATTTGTTTATCAAGAAATGATTGAATTTATTAAATAGTTATAAAATTGTTTTAATGTTCTTTTGGATATTCTTTATAGAATATTCTAGGAAAATTACACTAAAGGTGTAGGTGTATTTTTCTCTTTAGTTATTGTAGAATACGAGTTTATATGATATATGAAAAGATAACGTTTGAACAAAGTTTTGTAGAAGATTTATTATCTGTTCATAAAAGAAAAAAAATGTAGAATTTTTCTAAAGAATATTTTTTTTGTAAAATCATGTAAGTTAATCTTTATTTGTTTTGTTTTCAGCTTTCCATGATTAATGATGAAAGGAAATGGTGCATTTAGAAAAGGGCAATTTTTCTTATTCTTTATCTTATTAGTCAGGGTAACTCGATAACCAAGTAAGTAAAGTTAAGTAAGTGTGCACCAATTAAGAAGGAAAATATTGTGAAAAGAAAAATGAGGGATAAAGATTTCAAGGGGAAAAGATTTAGGCGCATAAGTAAATTACTTAGTAAACACAATTTTCATTTTTATACCTTCATCCGATTATCATAAGCATAAAAGGGGACACAAATCTTTATTTTCATTTACAAAAAATTATTATTTATCTAATTTGGCAACTTTCCTTTCAAAACAAAACCAGTAGAGAGATCTCGAATGCATAATTGTTTCAACTGCTTCATTAACGAGGACATAAAGCAAAATATTTGCACTGCAGCAATTTTAATATAGCAAAAGAACTTTTTGTAAATATCTTGAGCAGATGATTAAAAAAATTGATTTGTCAAACAATTTGTTTCTGTATGTTTTTCATTGCATCTTTATAGCTTTTATATTCCTTCTGTTAATAGAAATAAGAATAAAAATGAATTTAAAATGATACTGATTAAAAGAAGAATACCTAATCAATAATTAGCTTTAAATCTGTTTGATTAATTTATGTTTTCGAAAGCTGCGTATTTTAAAGATAGGAAGAGAAATCAGTCTATGAAATAAACAGTATGAAAACGGTATGAACAGATTTTCATCAACTACTGCATTGACTAATTCGACTTTGTTAGTTTTTTAAAGGTACCCTAGAAATGTAACCTTTAAAAAACTAACAAGGATGATAACCATTCGTCTCCTAGACGAAGTGTATTTAAAATCAATTTTTAAAGCTAATTTAAATATAATCATACTGCCTGCAAATGATTTTATAGCTATTGATTGTCAAGTAAGATAAAATAAATTATTTTTTTTTTCGAAGCAATCTTTACACATATCTACGTGATTTTCTGCGCCCATTACTCTTGAACATAACAAACAAAAATTGCTCGTCACTCTGCGCAAATCATAAGGGCAAAATGCACAAATTTTTCTTCTTATTAATTTCGGATTGCTCAGGTCGTTGAATGTTTAAATTCAATTTTAGAAGTTCGCTTACAATAGTCCTTGTTGATCGGGGCAACGTTGATATATTGAGACACTTCTGCACCCATGGAACAAGAAGAACTTCGATAAAATCTTCATCTTCCGATTCATTCTCAGAAGTATAATCATCTTCCTCACTTTATTCTTTCAATAATTCACGGATAGCTTCTGGCCTACCCCGCAAATTTTCTCCGTGAAAACGCTTCGACATCTCCAAACATACAAAGAAATACCTTCTTAGTCTAAGGGGACAGATAACCATTCGTCTCTGAGACGACTATTGTTCTGGATATACTACAAGCAGAAATATTTCGGGGAAAAGTAATGTCCTCATCTGTAGTTCCCGAGATCAGATTCAGGTACTGAGTAGAACTATCCATTTACAATTATATGAGAAGAATAGTCAATTTCGCAAGCGTACGTCCAGGAGACGAATGGTTAGCATTCTAGGGTTAAGGAAATGGGTTCGAAAATCGTCGTGCTTTCAGAAAGGTTAACTTATCGCCATTAAAAAAATCAGTTTTTTTACGGTTATTTTTTATGGCCTTACAGAAATAAAATATTTTGAAAAAGAATGGGAATTTTTCTGTTACATTTATTTTGATACTCATGCATGGATACCAAACAATTAATATTGAATTGAAACGATTATTAATGCAAAAATAAAAACATTTGTGATATTAGCAAATTATTTTTAAAATTACTTTCTAATTAGAAGCTTTTAAATAAAATATACTATCGACATTTTTTGTACGAATGCAAGTATCAATAAAACATTGAAAATATTTTAAGTGTCAATTTAACTTACGGAAAAGTCAAAATAAAGGTCAATCGTATTTTTGAAAACAATAGATAAAAAATTAAATTTAGAAAAATGCATAAATTAAGTTATTGCCCCTAGAAATTCATTTATGAAATCAATAAAATTCTTTTTTTAAGGAATTCTAATGAATTTTTCAAATTTCTTCACGTGTTCTGAAATTAATCAATTGTAACGGCATGATGTTTAATGAGAAATTTTGGAAGATTAAGATTTTTCTTAATATATGTTGGCATAAATAGCAGTGGAAAACCTTAATGCAGCAAAATATTTCAATGATAAGATCTAATCAATTATTAAGAATGAATGCTACTCTTCTCTATATCAATTCTTGTTTTAAAATTAATGCTGTAATTATGTTCCCAGAATATCTCTTAAAGTTTTAAAGACGACTAAGAGCTCAAGAAACTGTTTAAGGTTTTCTTTTAAAAAATTCAAAAGTCACTATCTCTCTAACAAAAATACAATTATCTTTTTCTTCATGAAAAATGCAAATAAAATAAAAATTAAAATGAAATCTGCTATGCATATTTCACTGTATCATGTCAAAACATAATTTCTTGAACGGAAAAGCATCCCGTGCTCGTGCGAGTTAAATTATATTTTTATTCATTTTAATCGTTTCATTCAATGAGTCACTTTGGTATTGCAAACGGTCCAAAAAAAACTTTGTCTAGCATTAATTGTTTAAATCACATGCTCAAAATGGCACTTTTTTGGGTTTTATTCTCTGTAGTAATTATCTTATCACAGCTTTTGTAAATGTGATGGCAACGCGTTATTAAAAGCTGATTTTTTTTCGGAAGCTCGTACAGATAGTAAAATTAAAATTTTTCAACTACGGATTTTTGCTGACTCTCAGTTCCAAAAAAACATCATGTTCTGATATGATAACAAGGAAAAATCAATTTTTTCTCTAAACTATACAGAATTTTCAAGTGCGTTATTTTCTGAATATTATTTAGGAAATAGTTTATTATTTATTTGAGTACTAGGTTTAAATCACTATTTATATCTAAAGTCAGTTTTTTATAAACTTTTAATTAATTTTTCCTTTTTTTTGTCATCTAATACCTCGGTACTTATTACACCGCCGATCTTTATCTCCAAATTTGAAGGCGTCGCTGATGAGTTGCTAAACCACCATTATTTTTAAAATTGTACCAATATTAATTGTTGTCCGCCATTTTGTTGGCTTCGCTGGAGTCGACGGTTTGCCGTCAAACTTGAATCCGTCGCCAATGAGTTTCTAAACCGTTGGCGTCGACGTTCTAATACGTAAATACCGTTTCGTAAATAACATGATAAGTCTTTAATGGAATTTTGAAATTTATTTCAGTACTTTATTTCTAATGATTATCCAATCTTTTTTGTTGTTACTTATGGCACTTGCCATAGACAACCCCCTGCTGATACAGTAGCAGATCTAAGCCGAAATAAGTGTCTCTTGTTTCAAGTAGCGCCAACTAGGGCCAAGAGTACGACTTAGCTACACACTCATCACATTTACTTACACAGCCCCTTTTTTCAGCGGTGAACAATCCCACATCTTACAGATAGCACACAGAAGAACAACCCTGCCCAAACCGGGACTCCCAGAACACGAGGAAGACGCGCTACTTCTGTGCTAGAAAGCCGGCTTATCCAATATTTAAATGATTTTATTGAAATATTTTAATATCTTAATTTAAATTAATCAATTTTTACTAAACAAGTTTTTTTTAATTAAATCTATAAAATTAAGTAATTTTATCTATAAAATTAAGTAAGATTACAGAAGTATCGAAAGATTTCTTTCATTAATATTAGAAGACAGTAAATTCCTGTGCAATTTCCTCTTTCCTAATCTTAACGACAATTGGCTTTATAATACGACAATAAAATATTTCAACCGATTGGATCTGGAATTTGAGAAAGGAAAAATTTAAATTGCTTTCGCTAGTCATTCTTTGACTTCAAATGGGCTTCAAGATCGAAATTACACGATCGATTTCCCTTAGACTTCATTCTCATTAATTAGAATTCTAGGAAATAAATTAAGCTAATAAAATAAATAGATGAGAAAAATTTATTTCTTTTATCATGTTTTGAATTGCTGAAATTTTTATCTGTTTGTGAAAGTTGCAAATAAGCCTATATATAAATTTTTAAATAAAAACTCTTTTTGATGCTTAGGTAATAAGCCGTTGATCTTTATCGCTAATTTGTAGTGTTCGCCATTCAATTGCTAAACAGCCAATAATGACAAACAATCGTCATTATTTTAAAAACTGTGCAAACCTTAACTTTCCTTAGCCATTTTGCTAGTTTCGCAGAAGATTACTAAGCACTTTTTCTGTTCTGATTTTTTTTACTCGTTAAAATGATTAAAATTCTGGTTCTGCCTGCCAATGAAAAAGATGCAGTGACATATTTCCAAAATTATGGAACTATTCCATCTAAAAATGCTTGTTTGAATGGACATGAGATGAGTTTATACGTGAAAATGGACAAGCAGTGACAGTGTATTGCATCAAAGAGTTGTCAAGTAAATCAAAATAAATTGGCTCAAGGTGATTGGCGACCGTTGGCACTTCGACTATCTAGTACGTAAGTACCTATTTTCTTGGTTTAGAAGCATATTTCCTCAAATGTAAGCATGAATTCAATAAATACTATAAAATAATTAGCTGTAAATGTTTTTGGCAATGTTGAATTTTGACAAAAAATATCCGTGATTTAATGTTAAATTCTATTCTGATAGTGATTAAGCTCAAAATTAATATGAGTTAATTTACATAGAATTCTGTCGTTTCACCTTTCCAAAACTAAGTGCAGTTTAAATTTGTTTATTAAAGGTTTTCGAAACATTTTGTGTACTTAACTTTCAGTAAACGGTTTTGCAACTATTCTTAATAAACAATTATTCCCAAACAATATTAACAGTTCAAATCGAGCATACATTTCTGTATTTCACGCAGAAAATCAATCAGAAAACAAGTTATATTTATAGAAAAAGAGCTTTTATATCAATTAAAATCTAACCTTTATTCTCTGTGGTTTTATATCAATTTTAAATAAATTGCAACACTTCATCGGTTGTCTTATATAATGCTATATCCGTATGGCACTCTTGTCTTAGTCAGTTCCACTTATTTTCTTTTGTGGAAAGGACAAAAGAAAGGGAAATTTTTTCTAATACAGAAATCCTAAAACTTACAGCTGTAAAGAATGTATTCAGATTTCATGAGTACAAAAATAAAATATCACATCAAATATATAAGAACGAAAGCGAAGTGTTTTATTTTTCTTCTCCTTTTTCTGGATTACTTCTCTTCGTTTCTGAGATTTAAACAAGACTTTTATGTGATTATTTTGTATAATGTTTTTAAGAATTTGCTCCACACACAATAGGCTGGTTTTTTCCTGTACAATAAGTGTGCTTCTATTTTATAAAATTAATTCGTTTAAAAAGAGATAGTATTATAGATAAAATAATTAATGACTGCTGAAAGCCCTTGACTATATGTAAAATACCCGGCTTTGATGACCAATTAGGCTTTTTCGATGACAAAATTAAAGGCGCCAGAATATTCAAGAATCTTTACGAGAATATTTCGAGGTTCTTTGTTTGTTATTAAGACTTCAATTCGAATCTTCACCATAGAACGTACCATCTCTTATCAGTGAAATTATAAACAGCTTATAAAAGTCAAGCAGTTGAGTAGCGAAATTTCAGTTGCTGAGTCTCTCTTTAGAGAGTGTATCTTCTGCATGTCCTCTCTAAGAGCTTGTAGCTCATTAAGTTGTTTTTTACTGATTGGTTGCTTGTTATATTTATGCAACTGTTTATTGCATACAACTGTTTATTGCATATATTGCTTGAGTACATTTCGACCGTATTCTATTTTTGTCTCGTGTGTCCATATAAAATAAAGTGTCATTATCAGTTATTAGTTCTACCAGATTTTTCATAGTGCATTTATAAGACGAATTTTTTTTCTTTAGAAACATTTACATTGTTCTTTTTTCAAAAAAATGGAACCTTCTTAATCACATTTCCTCTTTCAATGCTATTTTTTTCTTTTTTATTAGGTTAAGAGTTTGCTTAATACTTTTATTTCTAAGCTCATTTGAGTTCAAACATTTTTTAATTATTTGAACCCTCAAGTTTCGTCTTCGAAAATGAGAAAATTAAAAATAAATAAAACATAAACAATTATCTTAAGATATTGATATATAAAAGAGAATATTTTAACTGATGGCTATTAAGTAAATATAAAGTATACATCTTAGAAACTGTTTAGTTTATAGAACCTTTTTTGTTGCCAAAAGAAAGCACTCATCTTGAGTATTCAGTCAATCGTTCTTATGAAATAGTGAGAAATTTCGTTGTGATATCAGAGGCGAAGGTTTCTCGTTTTGTTCACAGGTTGTTTGAGGAATTTTCAATTATACTGAATTAAAAGGAAACTATTCTTAAATTATAAAGAAATGAAGCAGCAATATCATTGTAGAATAAGGCTAAAAAGATGCATAATCCTCAAGAACTTTAATATAATCGTTGCTAAAAATGGGTGGAGTAGTTATTTCGACAATTATCAAAAACACTTATTTCTTTATTCTTCCATTATTAAATAAGATATTGATTTTTTTAAACATAGTGCTATGTAATGCAAAATATTAAAAAATGAAAATTATTATTTATTCAAAGGGTTTAAAAAATTTTAATAATTAAACAAATAATTGACCTGGATTGGATTGAAAATATCCGATCCAATGAGATTTAGATTTAAAAAATGGAAAGTTATATATAATTTGTTTATATACTTAAACTTTAGTTATAATATAGATAATTTTTATATTTCATTTACAATAAAATGCTTATTTTATTTTCTTGCATGGCAACTCGTTTTATAGGTACTCGTTTCAAAAGAGCGGAAGGAAAGGGTTCAATGAAAATAATACAGCAATTATAATGTCTGCCTGATTAATGTTATTTATTGACTCAGCAGCAATTCAAATAAAAAATACACATTTTTCTTTAACATCTCAAAAACAAAAGAAGTTACATTCTTTACAGAAATTTTATTTATTGTCATTTATCATTTATATTATACGATTTGAAATCTTAGTCTTTGCTTATCAATTAAATGAAGTACAGCATTCCATGTATTCTGAAATTAAAGTCGAAATTTAATTACAGATCGCACTAAAATTGTTTTTAGGACTTTGCGGATGAAGATTAGTTTCAAATTTATTTAATTGTAAGTCAGAAGGAATCTCTTTTTATTTTATTTTTAAAAAAGAATTTGAAGTATTCATCTTTGTGGTCATTTTATTTCTTATCTTGTTAAAGATTAAATCCCTTAAACTGAATAAATGGAAAAATTAATTCAATATTTTTAAGGAAAATGATAATTTATAAAATTTTAAAAATAATTATTGAAAAGAATGTTTTACTTTCATAGTTAATCCGTTTATTTAATATGTTTTCAAACAACTATTTTAATTAATATTCGGTACTTTTATGTTAACCGGACGGCAGCAAAAAATCGCCAAATAATGTAAATTACCGCCAAGTTTTAAGCGAGAAATCGCCAAATAAGGAAGAATTTTGCCAAATTTCTTTTGTGATTTTTCGCCGCCGCCCGGTTAAAGGGAAAGTACCTATTCCTACAATTACCATAAGAAACCGGTATATCCATAAACAAAGAACTTCAAAACCGAAGTTTCAAGTTTCAGTTAATTTATTTCGGCCATTTCTCGAAACAGTTCTACCAATCAAATAAAGAGAAGTACTTCACCATTAATCAATTCGAATGGATCATTTGCTATTAGAATTCGCTCACTGGTCATTAAAGTCATGAATTCATCTATTATGTTTGTTATTTTAATGCAATGTTATGCCCTGAAACATTTAAATGAAAAACTCGAAATAAATTCCAAAATAATACCGACTTGAAGTTTATTTCTCTACCCCGGAGAGAGAAATCATGTGTAATTAGGAGAATACACGTAAGAATTTTGTGTATATTCTTTTGTATATTTGACACTATAAATTCACTGTGTACCCTACAGTGAATTTATAGCGTCGAACCCGTTATTTCGACTCTATTGACTTCAGTTAATCACGTTAAAAGTTCTTACAGATCATAAATAGTAAACAAAAGGCAACACTACTATATCTATTATTTAGGACAGACTTTTATTATGAAAAAGGAGAAAAAAATCAAGAGTTTCTTGAAGGATGAAATAGCCATTATTTTCTATCAACGAGTTTGCAAAAAATTGCTTTGAAGTCATATTCAGAAGTTCCAACAAATAACGCAGCAGCTTCAAATGACATTCAGTCAATCACCTATTTTTTCAGTGATTTTCCACCGTTTCAATCCTTTCATTCGATCTTTATGGTCATGAGAATATACCTCTTTCTTTTATTACTATTCTAAATTACTAGAGTGTATAAGGTAAACAACGTTTGTCTTGTCACAGAGTGTATGGCGACTGGCGCTCGTTAAATCTGTTCGTGGTCGCAAAGTCCTTTATATCGAGAGTAATATCACTGCGGGTAGTGGGTCATAGGAGATCGTTCTCTATTCCAGGTCTACATTACGATCTGAGGTGTATAAATGAATATGCATGAATGTAGCCTACCCCCTAAAAATGGTTGCGATTTGTGTGTAGCTAAGTCGTACTCTTGGCCCTAGATGGCGCTACTTGTAAAAAAAAGACGCATTTCTTAAAATCTGCTGATCGTATCAGCGGAGGCTTTCCACGGCAAGGGCCATTAGTCACAACACACAACACAGCGTTTGTCTTCTGTCTAGTAAATTATATTTATCCACCCACATATATTTATCCATCCACCACATTAAATTTCTTTTGAATGAGGTTGTCAATACCAAAATTAATATAACTGTATGGAACAATTAATCGCTGGAAAAGAATAAATTTATTTTTAGAAGAATTATGAAAAACATTTCATAAAACATTATTGAAAATTATTCGTGGGTAAATTGGTATAATTTTAATTATAAGAAAGCAATAACAGTTGATGTTGATTCCATTCATTACCTCAAAAACAAATCAAAGTTAAAAATAATGTAATTCATAATAACATCTATTCTATTCAAAATTTACTGCTTCATAGTATATTGATGGTTAAATAGTAAAGAGTTTAAGAAAACATAATAAGCTTTTAGAAGAACCAAAGATGAAGAACTAAAATTCATTAGGCGCAGTTCTCTATTAATTTTGTTTTCTAAGGAAATTTGCTAAATTAGATAACTCGCACTTCAAAAATATAAAAATCAAACTTGTATTTTGAAAGAAGTTTACTTATGTGCCTAAATCTATCCCACTTAAAATCTTTATCCGTCGATTTTTTTAAAAAAAATATTTTCTTTCTTAGTTGGTGAATACTTACTTAACTTTACTTACTCTGTTATCGAGTTTCACTGACTTTTACGATAAGAATAATAAAAATCATCCTTTTTTTTAAATGTAGTATTTCATTTCATCATTAATCGTGGAAACCTCAAAAATAAAAAAAATAAAGATTATTTAACGTGATACAAAAGATACTCATTTAGTCAAAATTCTACAATTTTTTCCTCATGAACAGATGATAAATCTTCTACAAAAATGCTATTCCTATACCATATAAACATGTAATCTACAATGAATAAGGAGAAAAATATCTCAACAGCTTTAACGTGATTTTCCTAGAATATTTCATAAAGAATGACCAGAGCAACAATATAAAGATTTTTATAATTATTTAACAAATTTTATTATTTCTTAACAAATAAATTAAATATTTTAATACTGAGACTGAGACGGAGATTCTTAAATAAAAAACCAATTTTAATTTTGTATTTTAAAATTTAATATGTTTTATATATAAGACCATTTAATAAAATAAGAGTAAAATTACATGCAGTATTTTATGAATTTTTAAGGGAGTATTTTATATTACTCACGAATAATATTAATAACATTTCTTTTTCTTTATCTCATAATCAAGACATTACTGAATAGTATAATAATGACAAATTTTATTATACTGACTTTCTTTAATTTTCAATCGTTTCTTAATGTAATGTAATTATTTGTTTTGAAATAGGGTTATTTTAATTCTCGAATGAAATGAAGGATGGATCTTGTTAATTATTTTATGTTATATGAAAGCTTGGGCATATACTATTAATAACAGAAATATGATTAGAGTTCTTTGATTGTGCATTTAAAAACATCATTGAAATCCGGAAATGGAGAGGAATTCCAACACTTACGTATTAGACCATCGATGTGCCAACGGTCGCCAACTACAACGAGCCAATTTACTTAGGTGGCCAGAAATCATTTAATGTCCATTCAAACACATATTTTTAGATGGAATATTTTCATAATTTTGGAAATACATTTTTTTTTTTTTGGATTACATATATCTTTTTCGTTGGCAAGCAAATCCCAAATTTTAATCATTTTAACAAGTCAAAATATCAGAACAGAAAAATCGCTTAATAATCTTCTGAGAAACTAACAAAATGGCGGACGACATTTAGAGTTTGCACAATTGTTCAAATAATAGCGGACGTTTGCTTTATTTGCGGTTTAGCTACTCATTGGCGACGGCTTCAAATTTGACGGTAAAGATCGACAGCTTAATACGTAAGTACAGGAATTCCATACATTGTTTCAGTCTAACTTGTTAAAGTGAAAAAAAGTAATTATCCATACAAGAGAAGGAAAAAAAAAGAAAAAAATTGAAATCTAAACAGGTGATAGCAATACAAGATCTCCTTATTTCTTATCAACTTGTCCGAGATTTCCAATCCCTTCTCTGCCGAAATATTCTATTAATGTGGAACAATGCGCATTTTGACCATTGGGATAGAGAAAACTCTGACAGGCTCTCGCCAATTCAGCTATCATCAAAGGTGGATTAGGTAAGCTGAAACTATAATGCTTCGGTACCAGCGTCTACAGATATATTTCTAAAGAAATGACAAAACCTTTGGGACAATGGAATCATTGGCTTATCCGTTTACAAAGTCATTAAAAAAGTAATACTTTCTTGCAAACGTGAAGAAATCCTGCTCGTCACAAGGCTTAGTCTACTTTCTTCTTTACTTCGCCGTTTTCTTTTATCAGAAAATGATTTCTCATACCGTGGAAAATGATTTTTACTACTTCTTATTCTATTACTATTTCATGGGGTCTTAGGAAATCTTCATTGTTTCTTGAAACATTTTAATTTAAAAGAATTCTTGTCAATTCATCTTAAGAAAATTAATCCTAACTATGATTAAATTATTAATTAATAAAGTATAATTACTCTGATTAGAATATTCGTATTAAATTTAATCATGCAATGTTTTAATATTCTACATATTTTATTCATAGTCATCTTTAATACTTATCAAGTAACTTTTTTAAGCATGATTGAGAATTAAACCCTGGGGGTGCTTCGTTAGGCTGACTAATTAACTTGGATGTATGCATTCTAGGCTCCTATGTTAAGAAAGCAGATATAGCACTTAAGGCCTTGGCACACATGGGCTGTCATGCTACTGAGTTTAGTTTTTAGTATCTCATTTTATACGATAGTCTTTGTCCTTTCCTTGAAATTCGAAGCACAAGGCAGAATTCTTATTTGACTTTGTGAAAGACATTTTATAATGCTTAAATTTCTCATGCATAATGTTGTGCGTTGTGTTGGAAATAAACGTTAGAACGTCATAACAAATGTATATATATGATGTAAATACTGATTAAACATTCAATTACGATTATATTTATAATGTAAATAAAATGTCCTGATTAGCATTTTCCATTACTTCCTGTTCTTAAACATGGAAATAATAAATAGCCGGAAAAGAATTTTTTAAATAATGAATAAATTATCAAAATAAATACTTACAAAGGTTAAACAAATCGTGCTATGTATGTAGAGAGAAAAAAAGCAATAAAATATTTAAAAAATAAACATAACTTATTCTAAAAAGATTATACTTTCTTAATTTCTTCTTATAAAAGAACCAATGAAAAAGAGAAAATTTGGTATTCCAGCTGAAATAACAAAAATTATTAAACCTATATGAGACATTTGTTATTTGATTATTAAAATATAAAGCAGAAACTAATGTAATTAATACAAATTTTTGAATTTATGATTCCTTATTTTTTTTCATATTAATATAAAATAGTGCTTGAAAGTTCTGAAGCTATAATCGGTATAACACTTTGTAAATTTTAATTTCATAGAAAGCTTTATGATCCCTTAATACGCCATTAACATTAGCTTTACCAGAATAGATATAACAAAATAAAGCTTTAGTAGAATCCCCAACCCTCCAATTTCAAAAACTTGTATGATTTTTCCCTATAACTTTACTACTTCAAAAACAAAAAAAATTATTAAAATGAAATAGGAAAACTATTTACCTATGTTTACATTGTAAATTGGATTTAAAATAGGTATTTCATGATGTAGGTACTTCATTGCAATTGGATGAAATGGCTTGATTAATACTAATAATTAGGTGAGCATCTAGTTAGCAAAGGTGACTAATTATTATTTTTAATTCTACTATCCTGGATATTTTGCTAATATACATATTTCAATTAAATTTACAGGAGAATAATTTTCTCAGTTACATAATTTCTCACAAAATTCAAAGTAATTCGAACTGTACATGCAGTTAGCAAGTATTTACATTTATCTATTTATAGAAAACAGAGCTATTTGTTTATTCAGTTATACATATATAACAAATCATATTATAGTAATACGGTCTTCTTAAATTAATTGCAATACAATTTTGTTTCGATTTTATAGCATGCAATAAAAGGAAGAAAATAAAGGATCACAATAGAGAGATAAAGGAAATAAGCAAAAAATTGTAAATTTAGCTAACAAAATTTGACATTAACTTCAAAAACTGTAACGTTAATTTAAAAAATTATAATACTGTAATGTAACTGGTTTTAATTTGAAAAAAAACCATAAATATTTTCTTAAGTAGAAGGATAGAGATTATGAAACATTCCTGTCTCGTATATTTCAGAAAATATTTCATGTGCCTTTCGTTACACCGTATATTTTTTTCCACTTTCTGTAAAAATTCTATCGCATATTCTTTAAACAAATACCCCAAAGATTAAATTTCTAGAAAATAGAACGATATTTCCTACCATATTTTGAATAGTAATAATTTAATAATTTAGTTTCACTTAAAATATATTAGAATATATCTGCAAGTAAATATTTAAATGCTGAAAAATTTAATAAAAAGTTCTTAAATATAATTAACTTTACTTTAGCAAACGGTTTAAAGTAATTCCTTCACTTTTTAAAGTCGTAGAAACATTCAAATTATTCTAAATTGCTAAAAGCACTTAGAATAAACTAGATCTTGAATGAGCTTTCTCCATCGGAAAATTAAAGTGGCTTTAGATTTAATACAAGATAAAAAATATTCTGCATAAAATGACCTTTTTTAAACACCTTAAGATTAAAGAAGGAAGAGAAGGTATGTTTCATTTTCGAATACTGCCTTAATTGAAATAGTATATCGAAGGTGTAGTTAAGGGTTTTAAATTTTTATTAGTTGGAATTAATATACGTAAAATATTTGAGCAAGTTATTGGAAGCTTGGAGTTAAATGAGTCTCATTATTTCTCATAATCTTTTTATCTAGAATAAAAATTAATATTTTTGTGTAAGGAAGCAAAATGATATTTTCTCAAATTAAAATTTATGATTATTGCTAAGATAATTCTTCATTAAAAAAATCGCTAAAATGATTTTTAATTTCCGAATTCCCGATGTATATTTTAATTGTCTTGAAATTATTAAACCATTTGAAATCAATATATGTTATCACTGATAATACTACTTTAAATGACAAAGGCGTTAGATTTTATGTAGTTAGTGCAAATAAATAAACTTAAAACCGATGTACTGACGCAGGGGTAGCGTGTTTTCCCCCCTGATCTGGACATTCCGGGTTCGAGTCCCTGTTAGGGCATGGTTCTTCTTCTTCTGTGTTCCATGAGGTGTATGAATGTGCCTCCCCCCGGTAAAAAGGAGTTTTACAAGCGAATGTGACGAATGAGCAGCTAAATTTTGGCTCTAGTTGGCGCTACTTCAAAACAGGTGACGCTCACTTCGCTTAAATTCGTTGATGCGTCAGCGCGCTTGTTTATGGGAAGCGCCATTAGAAACAACAACAAGAAATAAATTAATAAAAATTATGAAGTCAAATTTTTTTAGCAGATCATTGATCCTTTTAATCGTATGTATTAAAACTTGTAAAAATCAGTGACATTTCAAACAAAAAGATTGCTTTTTTGTTTGCAATTTAACTAACAATTATTTTAAGGTAATCAATATCAATCACTCTTATTGAGCCATTAATCATTTACCGGAATTTTAGTGGTCCCAAATTAGACAACTCATCAGACGATTTAAAACTTTTTAAGTCATTTCAAATATGTCTGAGTAGAAAATGTGGTTGTCGTTTCTTTCTACTTTCAAAAACTCTCAGGATGAGCACAAATCTTCAAGATTTCATTGCAGAGACCTACAGAGATTGGTTGTTCATTGCTTGAAGAGACGTTTAAAGCGTTTCCTTGAAAATTAAGAGAGGAACGATTTCATCAAACCATAAAGATAATGGAAAATCAATACGAAAGAAGATAATGCAATCGTATGAATGCAAACTACGTTTGAATCTTCAAAATAAGATTGTATGTACTGAATTCACTATAGAATGCTAAGAAAAAGAAACCTTTGTAGAAGATCAAACTAAATTTCCCTTTTGATTTTGTTGGATTCTTCTAAATATATAATTTTTAATAAAGTTCTTATAGGTTCACAGGGAATGTTGTGTTTTAGTTTTGAATTAATGGAAATATTTTATAAACTGATTTTTTTTCATTTTATTATTTTTTGAAAATATGTTACTTCCATTTCTTTCAAATAAAACGTAATGAGAAAGGTAAAATGTTTTTTTTCTTCTTTTTTTGAATATATAAAAATGATTCTTAACATAGAAAAATTGAAAACTTATCCAAAAAAAATGTTTTGATCTGAGTATTGATTTAGGATTTTATAGTTACAATAACTGAATTTCTAAAGCAAAAATGTAGCCTACAGATACTTTAAAATCATCAAGACAATTTTAGTTTAATTCTGTAAAGATAACTGTAATTTTCCATCAAAACTTATTTACAGAAATCTGCTGTCCAAGTAGAAATAATTATTTTAAACAAAGACTAAAACATATCTTTAATCATATTACAACAACTGAATAATTGACAAATTTCTTTAAAAAGATTTGTTTTCATTTTGTTTGCATCTGTCTTCTCAATGGATGAATAATTTACGTCAAAAATAATTGGTAAAGGAAGATACAATAGTAACGCGACAAGAATGAAGTAATGGAGTATAGATATAATGGCGTAAATTGCGATATAATGATGCCATTATTTATATGATAAAAGAAGACTTTTTAATGATGTAACGAGTTTAAGATAACAGCTTTTTGTTGCATTATTAATATGATTCTTAAAAATGAAGATACTATTATCAGAAAAACGACAATTTCTTTATTATCAAAGACTCAAAATGGCATAATGTATTTATTTTTAGAATCGATTCTCGAAAAATATCATCCCTTTATTATTACACTTCCTAAAAGAGAATTTAAATTAAAGCTTTACGAACGCATGTATTAAAACAAGCAGGTATCGGATAATAAGAAATAAAAATTTTAAGAAATGTCCAGAGGGAAAAAAATATATTAATAAAACCAAAACCTGCTAATATAAATTTAAAATATCAGTAATCTTCTAGAAATATTGTGTTTAATACAAGTGCTAAAATTGTTTTAAAAAATACTATTTATTCTTTGTATTAATTTTCCGATATCTTTTGTTTTTTAATTAAAATATAAATTAAAATTAAAATGACCATTATCTATCTATCCGTGTGTGTGTGTGTGTGTGTGTGTGTGTGTGTGTGTGTGTGTGTGTGTGTGTGTGTGTGTGTGTGTGTGTGTGTGTGTGTGTTAAGTAATTGCTTGGTTAAAATTAACTAGAATGAAATACTTCATTGCAGTTTTTATGAATAATGTTAATGCTATAGATAAATAGACAGACAGACAGACAGATAGATAGATAGATAGATAGATAGATAGATAGATAGATAGATAGATAGATAGATAGATAGATAGATAGATAGATAGATAGATAGATAGATAGATAGATAGATAGATAGATAGAAAGAAAGAAAGAAAGAAAGAAAGAAAGAAGTTTCTTAATTCTTAAATTGTGCTATCGAGTGAATTTCTTTCTTGATTTTTATAGTTTTTTCATTTGAATTTAACTTCATCAACGTCATTCAGAATAAAATTACTGAGCTAATTATGTTAAATTTTAAAAAACCATTTAGAAATATATTTTTTATATTGTAAAATAAATCAGATTTTTAGTAAGAAATGAATAAAATTTATTAATTTTTTTTAAACTGCAATTGCTGTATATAATTATTAAGGTCATTTTTGGAATAAATAAATCATTTTTGAAATTTAGCGCATGCTAGAAAATAAAGTAAAACGCCAGATCCCGCCTTTTTTCCGAATATTACTACTTCATTTTTATTCATAGAGTCATTATACAGGTGCTTACTATTCTAAGATTAAGACGATTAATCTGTTGATACCTTTAGTCAATTAGTTTTAACAGTTAAAAATATGCAAGTTGTAAATAATTTTTGCTAGATATGAATAATTTATGGTGATTTTGCAATTACTATTAGTGTAAGCTTTCAAAATTATTCAAGGATAGCCAAAAATCAAATTTCTCAAATCGCAAACAGATTGGCCAACACTATTGTATGGTTTCTGTTAATTTGATATTTTAATCCACCTAAAAATGAGACTCAATATACATGAAATCTCTTTCAAATTTCTGCAAATAACAAAATTAATTTTGCTTAAAACTGCATCTGAAAATGTACTTATTTGGAAAATGCCCTACTAATATGTATTAAAGCTAACCAGTGCTAAATATAAAAAATAGCAAGCTCTTTAAAATTATTTATACGTATTACAGATGTAAATTTAAAATTATATAGTCTCAAGGCAAAGATTTTAAATTTCCCCTGTATCTCCTGAATCAGATTGATATAAGAGGGCAAATCAAAAAGTCTTTGCGCCTCTTTTTTGAGTCAAAATACGGCTGTGGATACAAAGCGAACAAATACATTCCCAGCAGTAAACGTTCCTTGTTCGGTACCAGCCGTATCTGCCTTTTGCTCGATGAGTGGCGCTGCTATCAGTCATTTAAGATGGCCGTTGTTCTTCAGACGTCCACGGCTTATGAGCAGAGAAGTGTTATTAGTTTTCTATGGAGCAATATCTGTATGTACCTGTTTTTAGCGAATAAAAAATAGGCTCAAAAACTTTTTGATTTGCCCTCGTAGAAACAAATTGAAAACTGATTCTGCAGGCTATTAAATCATATTATACGCATAAAATATGAGGCCTTTCTCATAAGATTTTTTTTTTAAATAAGCACTTTTGAAAATAAGAAATATAAAATTTTTAGTATCATTTTCTAATACTCTTTGAGAATCATTTCTAAATTCTTGAAATTTTTTTATTTAGTTATTAATTTAAAGCAGAAAATGTGAATCAGGCACTGAACCTTTTTTTATGCTGAATATATTTTTTAATCAAATTTTTTGGAGTTAAACTACAATTAAATATATTTTTATTTCTCTTTTTTATTTATTATTATTTATTTCTATATCAATCTAATTTAATTTCAGTTTATAAAATATCAGACTTGTAAAGCTAATTTTTTTGAGGCAATTATTATATATATTTAATTGGCATGTTGTTTGTTGAAAAATAACAGACAAAAGAAGTTTAACAAAACCAAACTCCAAGGGGGAAACATTGACATCATAAAACATAATTTTTCAATAATGAGAATTATCTAGATAAAAAATTTTGAGCCTAATTGTGAATTTCCTTAGATTTCCGAATCAGTTTTTGATTAAAGAAAACTCCTCCAAATTAATGTCAGATTTTAGAATTATCTCGTTAAATCTTAAGGCGTAAAGCTTTTAAATCAATCTTTTTTCTTCATATTTCGAAGATGGCTGCATTTCTCTAGAATTAATTAGAATATCTTCTAATCTAGAGTCTCTTGATAATTGGTGTAATTTTTTATTAACCTCTAATATCTCTTAATTTATTGAATTCCCAGCATAAAAATATTCTTTTGAAATTACCGTATATTAATCTAGACAGTTTTGCAAACGAATTTCGGTTGATTTATTTTTGATTCATAAAGACTGAGAAATTAAATTAATTAATACCACTATTTTTATTTTACCGATATTCCATGTTTGTTAATTGGGAGGTTTAAATAATTTATTAATTTTTTATATGTTTTTTAAGAATTTAAGATTCGAGATCCATACTTTAGAAGAGACGAGATCCATACTTTATTTTTTTATATGTACAACTGCATTCTTTTAACATTATGACCACTCTTAGTATCATTTGATACCATACAATACTGTGGAAATCTGTCAGAACATGCAAATATGAAAATACATTGAGAAACATTGAGTAAATATTTGATGGAAATGCACTGAGTAAATTTGATGAAAATATATTGAGCAAATTTGATGAAAATATATTGAGAAACATTGGGTAAATATTTGATGAAAATGCATTGAGTAAATTTTATGAAAATATACTAAGCGAATTTAATGAAAATACTTTGAGAAACATTGAGGAGGGATTTGATGAAAATGCATTGAGTAAATTTGATGAAAATATAGTGAGCAAATTCGATGAAAATACATTGAGCTAAATTGGTGTATTTGGTATTTATACCAAATTCATCTCATCAGATTTTACCAAATCGGATCTAGAGGAAAATGTATTCATAGAAAAGTTCCTGTTTGGTTTTTAAAACTACAAAACCGAAAAAGAGCAACATAACGAAATAATGAAAAATCTTTAAAAAAATAAATGAATAAAGGTTGGTGCAAATTTAGCATCTAAAATATTATTTTTATACTTAGACATCACCTGTAAAAGGGTTTACACATCAAGTCACTCAGTAAAAGGCTTAGCTGTCTGTATGTCTGCACATTCTCATGAGTTCAAAAGTTATGATAAAAATTTGGAGAATTAATGAAATGTGATATAAAATTTTAGCAATGTAAATATTTATCAAACTAAATTGCTCAAAGGTTAGACCATCAGATAATATGAAATTGACATTCATATAAACTCAATTCATTGGGTAAACAAAAGTTAACTATACAATTTAATCATATAATTTGTGATTATTTTTTACTAAACAGTCAATCAAATCTGCTAAGAGATTGGTTGTCTATCCGTCTTCCCTTTCTATGTTGTCTCATTTTCATACATGCTGCTGTTACTACTTATGGCACTTGCCCTGGACAAGCTCCGATGATACATTAGCAGATTTTAAGCTGGAGATATACGTCTCTTTGTTTTACAAGTAGCGCCAAGGCCAAGAGTACGACTTAGCTACACACACGTCACAACCCTTTTTAGGGGGGGGGACTTCATTCATGCATATTCATTTCCTCATCTCAGATCGTAATTTAGGCCTGGAACAGAGAACGATCACATCTGTCCCAGTATCCCCCAGTGGTATTACTCTCGACACGAACAGGTTCAACCAACGCCAGCCACCACCCACTCAGAGGAATATTTTAGGCGTTGAACTTAGGTTTAGGCGGTGAGTTCGTAACCTTAGAAGTACGAGTCCAACGTTCTACCAACCAGGCTATCCCAGTCCCATACGTGTTAAAGCCAACAGCTCCAGAACATAACTTAGATTAATGACATTTGGAATGTGATCTTATGACTGCAATTGAAGTTCTCTAATAATTTTGGTTTCGCAAAAAAAGTACTACTAAATGCAAACTAAGTTTTATTTCCCGTTCTAAAATGAACAAAACTCTCGTTTTTGATTTTCTGAAATTAAAAATCTCAACATTTGTTGCACTCACAGCCTTGACCAACACTAGAATTTTGTCCAGTAAAACGTCACATAAAATAACTCTTTTAGTAAGTCATTTATTTGCCTGAAAGTTTTCGGAAGAATATTCCCCTCTTATTTAAGTTATATCACCCTCAATATATTACTTATGTATTTTTTCAAAATTAGTAATAAAGTATCTCACTATTTATTTGACAGAATGAAAGTTAAAAAGTGTTTATCTCTCAGAAACTATTTACGGATTCCATAAATAAAGATATCTGAGGGTCTTAATCATCACTTATTTCATACAATTTGAGCCATAAAACTTTATTAAAGCTTACGATAATTCACATAAAATAAATTTATGCTCCATAAATCTAAGAAAAAAATACCCCATTAGATTTATTAATACATAATGTATCATATATCAAGTAAACATTGTCCTCTATTTTTATAGGAAATACTATTTCTATGCGTTTCAGCTTCGGCATGTACAATTTTTTAAATATTTATTACTGAATAAAAGAAAATGAAACAAGACAGCTTAATAATTTATTAAATTTTTCTTATCTTATATATTTTTGATAACAATAACGAAATAAAATATTCTTATATTTACATCAAGATCACTATTTTAAAGACCTATAAACAGATCAGATTGCGGAAAATATCAATATTTCTTCATTTGAGTATTTTATTCATTTTTAGCATAGATTAGCGATAAATTATGATATAGATCATTCAAGATAAATGCTGTAAAGAAGTTTTTTAGAAAAAGAAAACATTGGATTTGTCCAGAAAAAAACGCAGAAAATACAATTTACGTGCAGAGTTTCCCCATCAGATACTAATAATAATATAGCATATTTATATTTAGTGGCTACATGTTACAAGCGTCAGCATATTTATAAAATAAGTTCTTTAAATTGAAATGTAAAAATGAAATAAAAAAATAATTCTTCAATTTAAAACTAAACTGTCATTGCTATAATATGCACATAATTAAGAATAATTTGATAGATGCTAATTTTTTAAATCCAATGAGAGGAAATTTCGAAGGCATTTTATTTCATATTATACTATTTCAAGGTTGAATTTTGTAAATTAATTTTCAAGATATTTTTTCCTTCAAACCATACAGTGGTACAAACAATTGAGCATACACCTTACTTTTACTTGATAAATCCAACTTTCAATCGAAATAACACATTAACTAGAAGTCCATACGTGTTTTTATTTTCACACGTAACAAAAAGATTAATTTACAGTAAAAATAACGAAAATCAACAAAAAATATCTAAATTTTTGAAAATCCACATGTATTTGAAATAAACATAGGCAGATCTTCAAAAGCGATCCAGATTCAAAGAATGTATGATGATAATCAATAAAATACTTCATTTATTCTTTTCTATAATGTTCCTAACCCATATTAGAAACATGGTTAAAGATTTAATGAATGTAAAACTTAAGAATTACTATTATTTGTAAAAACAAATATTATATGTATTCATCCTTTTTATTATATTATTCGAAAATAAAGGAAATTATACTCCAATAAGTTTAATTTTACAACCTGAATTATGATGTGAAAACTAAAACTTTTGGAATGGAATTTCAAGAAATCAGATGAAATTCCAGATTAAAAATTTGAAACACCAATTAAAGCTTCTAAACACACAACTAAGGACATAACATGCTAATAAAGATGTCAGATTAAGTATTCAGTGAATCTGGATATATGATTAATATTATAGTTGAGAATCCCACAACCATAAGGATTTCGAATGTTCCATTAGGAAACGAATGATACAACTGTTTCATCAAAGTAAGTACATCAAATTAGAATTTCTGAAATAGATTATACAGAGGCAATCTCTATCTACAATTTCTACCGCAGTTTCTGTCCATTAGCATGAAACTGATTTAACATAGGATTTCGCTTACATATTTAATAAACACTGGAGTTATTCCGAAATAACTTGAAATACAATTCACTTATAATTTATAAATATTGTAATTAATACATAAGTTATTGAATCCTTGGCGTCGAAATTTGAATGAATAATATGTCATGTGTTTACTAAAAGATCATTATAAAATAATAAACTAATATATTTTAAGATAGTTGCAATAAAAATAAACTTTTATATGAAAAAATATTTGATATAAAAGTAAGATGTATATTTCGAAAAAAATGAGGTTAGATTCGGAAAATGACTTCTTTAACTAGTCATGTGTTGCATTTCCAATGCGTCGTTTCATTAGTACTCACTTTTTAAATTTAATTAAATTATTAGAAAGCAAGTAAATATAAAAATTATCTTACTCTCAACCCTCTCCAAATGGATTGGATTATATAGTTCATTGTCTGTAACATTTAATATAATATATTAATTAAGTAAAGTAGGGCCTGGTTGATGGGGCTTTGGATCATCATCCCTTGGGCTGCGAGATTGAAACCGCAAGCCAAAGACTCTCCATGAGTGTGGTGGCAGGCACACTTTAAATCTGTCGTGGCCACAAAGTTCTCGATGTCCAGAGTAATATCATTTGGAATAATGTGTAAGAAATATGTGGCACTAGCTTCGTAATCCAGATAACATCTGTGATACCGAAATTGACTTTTGTATTATGGTCATGTGACTCGGTTACTGGCCCTAGCGTTGCAGATTCGTATCGCGATCTTCCAACGCAACCTCCTGAAACAGTCGTGGCTCCATCTAACCGCAGCAAAAACAAAGTTGTCAGACGCAATTGATGTAAGCAAACAAACAAAGTCGTCAGACTCACTTAACGCAAGCAAGCAAATAAAGCCATGAGCCTCACTTCGCACAAGCAAGCAAGCAAAAACAAAGTCGTCAGACTAACTTGACGTATGCAAGCCGCAACTCGCGTTGTAAAAATCGTTCACTTCTCAGTCGACTTGCTGGTGGGATTCAGTATTGTGGTGCTAAGCCATATAACATATACGATACCGAAGTCGACTTTTGTATTACGGTCATGTTACTCGGCTACTGACCCTGGCGTCGCAGGTTCGTTTCCCGACCTTCTGAATGATACAAATGTTTGCTCTCTGTTCCAGATCCAAATTAAGATATGTGGGTGAATGAATGAAAAGCATGATTGAAGTCTGCACGTAAAAAAGGGGCTCAGCTCCCGTATACGGCCTCGGCCAAATTGGAGAGAAATTTGGCGATAAATGGAAATTTCTGGTTGCCATTAATGGAATCCAGAATCTTCTTTGTGGCAACCTTAAACCTTATTTCTTATCTCTTAACCTTTCACCTTAACCACTAATTTTGAAATTTCGCTCATTTAATACTGGTCCATCCACAACTTTAGTCGACTTGCTGTTAGCGCTCGCCATTTCCCACTTGGGCAGGTTGTATTTTCCCCTTTTATTTATTTATTGATTGATTGATTATTTAATTTTCTATTTTTAATCATAGACATGGCATACGTCAATGTACCTATTAAGAGTGTTATTGAAAAATTTCAAAATGAGTTGCAAAATAAAGAGTTTGGTTTTAAAGTTTTGAAGGTTACAGATAATAAACCGAGGCCTATTTTTGGAAACCCTGGTGTTTCTACCACGTATTTTGTGACCGAATTAATGCGTGATAGAGATCAATTTATTGCTTTTTTGAAGGAATCGGGTTTGATTAAAACCCCAAATTGCACTGTTTGCAATGTTTTAATGCAGGTGCGAACGAGAAATGATGTTTCGGATGGTTCTAGCTTTGTTTGTCGGAATAGTATCGTTAGGGGTGAATCACGGAAATTGTGTGGAAAACAGGTAAGTTTCAGGTATGGCTCGTGGTTCAACAACAGCAGGTTGACTTTGGAAGACATATTTTTGCTCACTTTTGAGATTCTTCTAGGAACAAGGACTGGGGAAATTAAAGAACAATACTTTTTTGGTAATAGTACTTTATCAAATTGGAGGCAGTTTATTAATGAACGGATTTTAGAATATGTCGAGGAGAATTCTGAAAAGATTGGAGGTCTGGGTAAAACTGTGGAAGTGGACGAATCGAAATTCGGTAAGAGAAAATATAACAGAGGTCATAGAGTTGAGGAGCAGTGGGTTTTTGGTGACGTAGAAAGAGGGTCTGGTCGTACGTTTCTTGTTGCTGTCTACAATAGGGTAGCTAAAACATTAGTTGCTTGTATAAAAGAGTGGATAGAACCGGGTACGGTCATTTATAGAGATTACTGGAAGGCGTATGACAGTTTAGGCAAAGAAGGCTATGAACATTTAAAGGTCAGCCACAGTCTACATTTTGTTCAGCCGGCAGATTTAGTTAATGGCATTCCGGCTGTCCATACAAACACAGTGGAAAGCCTATGGAATACTGTTAAAAATACATTACCAGTGTATAATCGTCAAGGCGACTTCCAGTTTTACTTGGCAATGTTTCTCTTTGAAAGATCGTGTAGAGATAAAAAAATAATGTTTTTAACAAATTCTTAGAAATTAACAGATACATTCAATGGGAGGAGTACTCCATTAAAGTCTCTTATAAATAATGGCTATTCAGTAAGGAAAATCATTGTGCAAAGCCGAATTACAAAAAAATAATAAAATGACAAAAGTACTAATGAATCTGCATTTATGTTTTTTTTTAATAAAGAGTAGCTCACGTATACAGCTATTAACTTTTATAAAACGATTTCAAAATAAAAACATAATAAAATAAAAACTGTTCGTATCTTACGTTGTTCAATTTAACTATTACTCTCTTGGCCTCATCTTAATATAGAAATAAATAATTTTATTTGGATGTTTATCCTAAATAAAAAAAAAACATCAAGGGGGAGGGTCACGTGGGAGATCCCCCCTGAGTCTCGTGTATTTTATCAGTCCTAGGATTAAGCATAACATGGCCCCAAAAGCCCAGTAAATTGCATTACACTTAACAGATTAATAAATAATTTTATTTGGAGCTTTATCCTAAAAATTTTTTTAAAAAAACTGGTGGAGGAAGAGCGTTATTTCCCTCAATCTTGTGTATTTTGTCACTCCTATGACTAAGCCTAACATGGCCTCAAAAATCCTGGTTAAGATCACAACATCATAAACAAACACCCATCATTGGCGACTTCTTGGCAAAAAAATGGCGCCAATAGGCCGTATACGGGAGCTGCTCCAAAAAAGGTTTGTAACGTGTGTGAGCCAGAAGTCAGACTTCTGCCCTCCGATTCTCAAGGGTCCGTACACTCAGACACTATTGCACCCCTTCTGCCGCTGTAACGCGGAACACAAGAGCAACAACAACTAAGTAAAGTAACCATGTCAAAATTTATCTGTGTTATAAATGTGAAGCTTCGGCATTATATGCAACTTAATCTCCGCCGTTCGTTTTTTTTTTTTTTTTGAATGAATGCGTTAATGCACATATTTACTAAAATGCTCATTTAATAATTATATGTACATTTATTAAATATTCCTATTAAATGGGTAAAAACATAATGTTTTTTACTGTTCAGACAAAATCAGAAAGAGTGTTGTCATCTACAGTCATAGTTAATAATCTACCCATTAGAATTGAAGTAATTAAGTACAATATTATCAAGATGTTCTTTCCAGAAAATCCAAACGATTTCTGAATCCACTTTACACACCAATAAATGATGGAAAAAGCAAATTTTTTTCAATATTTATTCAATAATCGATAAATCTTTAGTGAATAAGATGTAAATTAATTCTAAGCAAGAATTTAATCATTCACTTTAACTTTATGGGATTCTTTTATTCACCAGCTAGTATGAATTATTCATCAATTAACCATGAGTCTTTTACTCTATTCAGACATAGAAATATGATTTTGTAGTAGCCCTTTCTTTTATTCATTTCATATTATCATTTTTTACTATTCCTATATTTATATATTGTTCAAATTTTCCATCTTTAATAAAGTACTTTTTATTCAACCACTCAAGTCCAAATAGATTTTTTTTAACTTGCAGAAGAGGACACTTGATGTTAACACAATTTTCTCAAATATTAATTCATTAATTAAATTTAATTAATTTTTAATTCTTTAAAAAGAGTTTTAGTAGCTTGTTATGAAAGTTTCAATCAACAATCGGTAAATGCAAGGATTTCAGTATTTTTTACTTGAAGATAAGGAATGTCATTTCAATTCTTGCGAAAATCAATAACAATTTGATAAATTTTTGCTTTTAGTATATGTGTTATTGAAATGATTTACGAGAGTGAGTTGGCAATTGTGGCTTAAGGGTTATAATGAAAGATTTTTCTCAAAAAATAAAATTGAAGAAACTTTAAGCTTTAGATTCAATTTTGACTTCTCTTCTTAAAATCTTTGCCATCAGCTGTTGGTCACTTCTCCTACCTATCCTTAAGATTAAGCTACGTGTCGAGAAGGGGAATGGAAAATTGAAAGGAAATTAGCTTTCTCATTTGCCACCTAATATAGTGATTATGATAAATATTGCATTACAGATACATTATAGATGCATATATATATTAATTGTAATGATTTGATAAAAACTAACTAAAATAATCCTTTTCTTTTCTGTTCTAAGTAAGAATTAATTTTATTTTTTTTATATTACCTGTTTCATTTTTATTAGTTGATAAAATCATGAATTTTACCAAGATGGCATCTTGAAAGTTTAACAATTCGATTACTGTGCGGTTGCTTCTCTTGTCATGAAACATCACTGGACACGGAACATTCCCGACATACCTACACAGATTCCATCTAGCCAACTCTCCTTACTGTAGCTGTGGGGAAATGGGATCTCCAATTCACTATGCCACAGAATGCCTGCTCACTCTCTCATGGCACCCGAGAAAGCCAGAAAGAAGTCTCGAGGAAGAATGGTACAGGAGAGTTGCATCAAATACCCTTTCACGCGGCAAAATCCACTCCATAGTAAACCATATTCCTAAATACCAAGACCTCTTCAATACCTACAATAGTTGAGACCAGAATTCCCCTTGTGAAAATCCACCAAAATTATAACTTAAAAAGTCCCTCAAAAGTGAAGATCTCATGATGGAAATCAAGACCCCAGGACCCGGATGGACGCTACATATTTCTGATTCTATAGTGATTGTTTATTTGACATGCAGATGTTCAAAATTTAATTTGACAATTCCCCCCCTTTTCGTTTGGTAATTTAATTACCCTGTTTCATCCCATAATCACCATTTGTTTAAGTACTATTGTTCCCGCTATCCAGTTATAACCAAAAAAATTTGAACAGATTCGTGTAAGATTTGACGCCGATGGCATTCTCTCTGGAAATCCCTGAATGCTGTATCGTTTCTTATTTTTTTTTCCTTTAACAAATTTTTCCTTTTTTTTTTCTCTCTCTCTCTCTTTATCCCATCTTGTGCTCATCCAACTGGTTGGATAACTTAGAGTTATAGACTCCGGGGTCAAAGGATGGTGTTATGTTATGTCATGAGACATACTGACAATTATCAGGTTGATATATAATATCATCAACCTTATACATCAGTTGACAAGAACATAAGTTGAAAGATAAGAAACATTTTAGATAGAATTCAGCAGGACATTTGAATCAAGAATTATCAAACTATACCTATAAATATCAGTTTTAAAACCCTACTAGCTTTCGATTTTTTTTGTTGTTGCTGTTAATAACTTTAGATAAGAAAGATTTTCCAAAATAATGATACAAAAATAAAAATCATTGTTTACTTTTGACCTTATGAAGGAGACTGCAAATTAAAGAGGGAGAAGAAAAAACTAATTGAAAGCTGGGAAAGCAGAGAATGAACTTATATTTCCAATGCACTCTTTCTCCTTTTTTCAGGGAAAGTGGAAGTGGCCATTCAAGAAGAAGTAAAGCAATTTCGGATGGGAGAGGAAAAGTTCTGCAGCCTGTTAATCATGGTTAGGAAGATAAACACTCCGGAACATACAATAATACAATGGAGTTTTCTTCGTAAAAACTCTGGAAATCAGAGTATCGAAAGATTAAATGCTGGATAAATACAAACTAGTTAAATCGCTAAAATTTGGAAAGGACATTATTCAGAATGTTTAGTTTAAATTCATAAATAATGAATGAAATTTTGTTATAGAAAATAACTTTTATCGATGAATATAAATGCTTAAACATTAAATATAATAAAATGAGAATTGTTGTTAAATAATCATCAATCGGACTGTGTGTGTGTGTGTGTGTGTGTGTGTGTGTGTGTGTGTGTGTGTGTGTGTGTGTGTGTGTGTGTGTGTGTGTGTGTGTGTGTGTGTGTGTGTGTGTGTGTGTGTGTGTGTGTGTGTGTGTGTGTGTGTGTGTGTGTGTGGGTGTGTGTGTGTGTGTGTGTGTGTGTGTGTGTGTGTGTGTGTGTGTGTGTGTGTGTGTGTGTGTGTGTGTGTGTGTGTGTGTGTGTGTGTGTGTGTGTGTGTGTGTGTT
>JAOUZG010036171.1:745603-760586 GCA_026289955.1 Argiope argentata
GAGAGAGAGAGAGAGAGAGAGAGTGCGCGTGTGTGTGCGTGTGCGTATGTTTGACGTAATATTTCAAACTATTTTGTATTGCTAATAAAGGTTTCAAACGTGAAGGAACTTAAAATAAGAATGGACAACAAATGCTATAATTCTTTTTGATTTATAAATGTAGTAAAAGCTTATCTTTTTAGCTAAGGATAATTCTACATTCTTTGAATTCTATTTAAGGAATTCTTGAAGTGTCTACTCTGATCATGAATCAGAGATAAATTTCATAAAGAATGATATTTATTTATTTTCATCCATTAATAATTATGCAGTTTAAAACATCCTCTTATAATTTTTACACTGTCTTCTACTCCTGACAATTATATTTTTAAAAAATATCTTTGATAATTTAGCAATTTAAACAGAAAAGTTAATCTTTCTTTAATTAAACTTATAAAGTCAGTAAGTTTTGAATATCAATCTTTTTATGATAATTAATTATTGCCTCATGTAAACGTCATCCAATGAGAAGTAGAGTTTCATCGCAGTAGAAATTAAAATGGAAGAAATAATATTAAAATTATGGTCCTCATAATTTCATAACTGAATCCGTTTGGTTGCAGCCAAGTAAAATTATTTTTACTAGCTGCAGGAATAAGAATAATTAGCTAAATACTATTATTCAGATCAGTAAACTGTATAAAAATTTAAAAATTAAAATTTTAAAAATAACATATTATTGAAAGAAATTACACAAAATATGTTTTTCTTTGTGTCGTTAAAGGTGACCAGAGACCTTTGAAACTACTTTTTGTAATTTCCACCTTAGCAATTTGAATTTTTACAGGCAGTAAGATTAACACTATAGGAGATGATGCACAAACTTTTAAAGTATTATGTTAATTTATTTATGAGTTTGGGAAGTTAATATAATATAATATTAGCGATAAATAACGTCAATGAAAAATGTTCCAGTCGCTCCAAATTTGTTCGAAAGCATTCCAGTTTTTGTTATGACTTTTTCTAACCCTTTTGAAACAAAAGCTGGGATTAATCTTGAAGTTTGAGTACAAAATATCAAAATTAACTAATGTAATAATTAAAAATTACTTAAACCTTTTTTAAATCAGTAGTTTTAAGTTTTTACATAGGTTAAATTTTATATTTCGTACTCAAACTTCAAGATTAATCCTACCTTTTGTTCCAAATGGGTTAGAGAAAGTAATAATGAAAATTGGAGCGATTTCGAACAAATTTGGAGAAACTGGAACATTTTTCATTAACCTCATTTATTATTAATATTATATTATACTAACCCCCCAACTCATAAATAAATTAATATAACGCTTTAAAAGTTTGTGTGTCATCTCTTATAGTGTTACTCATAATGCCTGTAAAACTTCAAATTGCTAAGGTGGAAATTACAAAAAGTAATTTTAAAGGTTCCTGGTCGCCTTAAAGCATTTTTGCAATTAGAATAATCTCTAATTGTTCGGAATATGTCTATTCAGTTGTAATTAACTTCAGGAAAATTACATTCTTCCTCAGCATAAGCAAAATTTATTATTTATGAACTTCTATGGCAAATACTCCAATGAAAGTGTGAAAAAATTAATCATTCCTGAAATTCCATCAATATCAGTATTTGTTTTTCTTACTTAATTAATCTGATTGCTTGATAAGTTATTTCATCGAGCGTATCTAAAGGTGTCAGACGTATTTAATCTTCGTTATAAATAATAACATAAAAAACTAATCTAAAGTATTTTTTTTAAAAAATTTAACTATTGCCAACATGACAGAAAAGTATTTCCAAACTTTCGCAACAATTTATAATTTTTGAATTTATTTAGCTTTAATTAATGAGAGTTATATAGTAATAATAGATATGTTAAAGGTAGATTTCCATAACATATGAAATAATAATATAATTAAGAAATCATGCATCTTTTTATATGACGTACGGTTATTATTAAATAAATGCATTTCTTTTATTTTAATTATTATTTTATTTATATTATTGTTTTATTATTCACTTTTATTAATTTTGCAGAATATTGAAATGAATTATTTCTCATCTTTAATAGCAAGTGCACTAATTGTTCGAAATAAAAATTTACTTAAATGATTGCTTTTAATTAATTTTTTTTATAAAATTTTAAAAAATTTTAACATTATTTACATAGAACCAAAATTGGTGCAATATTTTAAAACTCAGCATGTCAAATAGTTGGAAAAAAATTATTCTAAATTACATAACAAAAATTTTGAAGTATGGCTAACATGACAAAGTATTTGTAAGATTTCCTATTTGTTTAAAGATTTCTAATACATTTTGATTAATAAAAGTTTTATACTTTTAATCGATAATAAAGAAAAGAATAAAATATGTTAATGAGAGGTTCATTTCTTCATCATCTAATATATATATATATATATATATATATATATATATATATATATATATATCGTTTTAAAAATCAATTACAAAATTGCACTATTCGAATACAAAGTATATCGATTACAATTGTGAAAAAATATAATTATGTAGATTCAAGATCATTTAAAATCCATTAGAAAATACTTAATGCTATATTTCTTATTCATTATAAAAAATTTCTTTCAGGGAAATTACACATTCTTAGAGTGCGTACATGCATTTTTTAAGCTGTACATTTGGATAAAGTAACTAAATATAAATAAAGAAAAGCAAGTTTAAAAAATATTATACATTCTAATAATATTTCATCTTGCGCATACATGTCAAAGGAACTTTAATATATAATATTATACCATTTCTTTGCCTTGAAAAATTGAATCATTCATGTCTTTAAGTGTATTTAATTGAAAAAGGAAAATTGTTAGTTTCCAAAAAGAATCAATTACATCTCAAAAACGTCTGGTTGTGAATTACTACTTCAAGCGTTTTCAATTTGATAAAATAGTTTTCTGAAAGGTTTTTAGAAAGATTGACAATTTAATGGTGGAAATGATTGATATTTGGTATAGTAAAGGGTAAATGTACTGGCGAGTTTGCAATTGAAATCACTTAAATAAAATAAAATATTTGATTTAAAAATCCCATGTTACTTGAAAGGGGCGTATAATAAATTACATTTAACATAGGAAATCTCAATTTCAGATGTCATTACATTGGTTTATTACATTCATTTATTACATTCCTACTAGAAAAGCAATGAAAGAGGTTTCCTTTACATTTGAAATCTAAATTTATTTTAATATATTAATTTTTAAGAATGCAATCTTTTGAAGAAGATCTTAGTAAAATATCTTCAAGATTCATAAAAAGTCGAATAAGTATTAATCTAAAAAACATTTATTAGAATATAGCAAGAAAAGAATAATATAATAAAGAATTATGGGGACTAATTTCTATTAATAAGGATTGCTAAAAAAACTTGATTCAAAACTTTAGCAAAACAACTGAATAAATAAGAACTGCTATAGGTAGAAAACATATTGCTATAAATTGCAATTTTGAATATATTTTTATCGATATTTTAGATTAATAAACAGAATTACGGGAACAACTGATTGATTATACGGCTATTTTCTTTATACTTTTTAGTATTTAATGGTTAATATATGAATGATAATTTGGAATTTCAATTTTTATCTATTTTCTCTTTGTGTCTCCAATTAAAACCAATTTTGGCTGTTGCAGGCCAAATGATAAGTGAAGTAGAGATGATACATGCACACAATTATCCCTATTTATTATTAGTAGAGATAAGGAATCAGGATTGTTGCAAAAATAAACAAATATCGAATGGAAGTAAGTAAATGAATATGCTAATATTTTCTTTACTGGTTTGTGTTTGAAAATCAAAAGTTTTTAATAATGAAGCTGAGGTAAAATTCTCATATTTATCCTAAATATAAACGACTCCTTAAAAAATTTAGCGTTTAAACATTTGTCAAAATATTCATAAGTTTTATCCTTAAGAAATACAAATTATTAAATTATTAATTTGGTAATTGTGGTTAAAAATATTGATATTTACTAACTTACACATATTTAACTTATAGAATCATAGGATGATATTTATTGACCTCGTAAAGATTGTTATTTAAATAAAACAATCCATTCATTTGAACGGAAAGATTATTTACCATAAGAAATAATATTTTTATTCAGTCAACTGGGTTAATTCATTGCCTTATTTTACTAAACAATTTTATTTATTTTTTTACTTCCGCATGGAAAAAAAGTAAGCTCTTATGAATATTCATCAAAAGAATAAATTAACACTTTCATAAACTGCTCGTTTAAAACAAAAGGTAATTGAATTGATTGCGAAATATTTAATAATATGTGACCTGAAAAAAAGACATGTGTGCAAAATATGCTTAAGGCTTATTTTCCGCTCAAATGATTATTCAAAAATAAAGAAATGTTTTCAGAACAGGCAGCACATAAAAAGTATTATTTCTAAGGTTCGATCATTTGCTTTGACTTTTAAAATTTTCGAGAGCGAAATCCACGAAAACACTATATAATTTTCATAAACTCATATATCAGTATTTTGACGAGTCTCTTCGTAACAAGCTTCTTTGAGTACGAAAACACATTTTAAAAACAGAATATATCTGTTTGCTTCTATCAGTGAAATTCTGTATATTGTCTTTTCAACAAATTTGTAGACTTCTATTAAATAATAACGAATTTCCATTCACAGGATATTCACACCAATTACTATTGAAATGTAGATCCAACACCAATTTGCTATTTAAAGTGTTGATCCCCATCAAATTTTGTAAATGTTATCTTAATGGGTCGTCTGATTATTAATCTACACTTTTTCATTTTTTTAATTGAACATTTATAAATCCTCGTGCACCATTAAGTATTACACGGGGCTTACAGAAGTGGACAACACATTTCATAAAGACATCACATACAGAACAACTACTCAAGCCTCACATTCGCTTGCACAGCCCCCTTTAACAAGGGGGGGGGCACATTCAAACATATCACAGATAGAACAGATAAAGAAAATCCATAAATAAAAACTCAATAACTGATAAACTGATCATGAGGTAAGTTTCAATTGAACAAAAAAGTTAATCGATAAATAATTTTTTTTATCATTAATACATTTTTAAGAATCCAACTATTTTTGAATAAGTAGATAGTTGGATGTAAGTAAGATGAAGATTAAATCTTATTTTTATCTTACTTCTAGATTGCAAAAAGTAGTAGTACATCTAGACTATATAATTTTACAAAATTTAAAAAAAAATGAAAAAAGAAACTATTTTAAATTTTTCTTTAGATATTAGATGAGAATACACCCACTTTGCAAGAAATCAAAACTTATTTTTTGCTATTTTACTTTATATCTTAAAATATTTATATTTTGAAATTTGTATTAGTGAGTTGCCAAATGCGAGTATTAACCTTCAACTTATTACCTTGCACATTTTCTCCAATTTTTTTATTCAGCTTTTATTTTTCCTTATAATAATGCTTTTTTATTTGTTAACGACAAGTGCTGATTATAAACTAACTGATGCATAAGAAGTGCTAGTTATGAGTATATTGCATAAGTATTTGCTAAGTAATTCTTTCGAACATTTATGGATGTAGCATTTGTTTAAGTATTAACTAAATGATTTAAATCGATGATGTCATTGGTGATATTTAACAAGTATTAAGAGCATTCATAATATTGACAAATAAGAAAAACAATGATTTAGCATTATATCATTATTTTTTTATTATTAATCAAAGTAGTTAAATCATATATATCAAGTTTTTACATTATTATATAAATTTATTTAAGTAATCTTGAAAGTGTAATTCATAAAAAAAAATTAAGCTTTTTTTCGGATAAATCACACAGTTGTAAAGTATATTGATATTCTTCGCTTGAAAAATATACGATAGTGTTCCATTGTAAACTTGTTTACATTGTGCATTATATATTGTTTCCTTATCCATAAAAATTAATCAATTGTTATGTTATTTAAGTAAGTGATAATAAAAAAAAATTGCTATAATCTTTTGAATATTTCTGTAAACTTCATGTTGTTATTAAATGTTTATTTTAGATATAAAAATAATATGTTAAAAATTTTACCAATACTCGTAAAAAAGTATTTTATTTCTTTATCAATTATTTATAGCAACAGTGCTTCTTTTTCCCAATTACTAATTTTTTGCAAGAATGTAACGGAAGAAAAACACAAAAACACACAAAAATACAAAAATTGAATTAATTTTCGTAAAACTCATTCGAACTTATTCTATTCCTTCACAAACATTTCCTTTGTATAAGTCTTCTTCAAAACTTTCTAAAAAATAACTATTCATAGTTCTTTAAGAAATATTCGTCTTCAAAGAAATGGAACTTTCATAACATCAATATCGTACTAAGTGCAAACTAAAATTGCAACGGGAAACTTCTTTTCTCCCCGAGAATTTTCAAAGAGAAGTTTTATTGATTTCATATTTAAACTATAGCATTTTCAATATGAGAGAACCGACAAGTATAGACCTGTCACGTTCTATAAAAATAGCAGCCTCCTCAACTATAACATATTTAGTAAAATGTCTCAGCTAAATTGTTAATTTTAAGTTACACGAGTAAATATCAATGTTTATAATAATAATAGAAAATATTTTGATGATGAATAAATGCACTTTTACATTAATTAATACATGTATTTTGGAATTATATGCATATATTTGTTATCTTTTGTTGTAATATTTAATAAATATGTTTACTATAACCTTCCACTTTCAAAGTTTTTAAATATATACTCAACAAAATTTATTGAGCGTGTAACAGTTTGCATTGTATAACTATTACAACATTCAAATTCCCTAAAAATTCTATTATTTTAAATATATTTTACTCCGTTCTACATATTAAATTAAAAGTTGTAAAAAGGTGTGTGTGTGTGTGTGTGTGTGTGTGTGTGTGTGTGTGTGTGTGTGTGTGTGTGTGTGTGTGCAGTATTTTCAGTATTTTTTCGCTAATCTAGTTAATTAATCTCATTAACAAATTTTGAAATGATGTAACATTATTTTGTGGGTCATACCCTTTTTCGATTTGTCCATAGAAAAATACCAAAATTCATTTGTAACAATAATATTCTAATTCAATTTTCATAACATTCTCTAAGAATTGCATATTTCAATGCTTTAAGATATATAAACGTCTAATTCAGTAACTATAGCTTAAACAATCTAATAAAAAGCCAATACACACATATATTCATCTTTAGTATTAGAAGAAATATATTTGTATTCTTCACAATCTGGATTTTCTTTCTTCAAGGAAAGGGAATTTTATTCAGCATGTGGTAAATCTACTGGATGGAAGGATGCCTTTACTCTCTTAAAATGATTTATCTTTCTCTCTACATCATTCTAAAATTTGTCCAATTATTTTAGTATCAATTCATTATATAAGAATTGTAAATAAGTTTATACTTTCCTATTATTCTCAGAAACATGCATTTAAAGTTGTTTACGAACAATTTGATGAACAGTATCTGTTTTAAACGTAGAGTTCTTAAAAAATGACATTTAAAAAGACGTTAAAATTCTCTTTACAAATGGAAGGGATTCTTCTTTCAAGGAGATTTAATCCTCTTAAAAGGAATCTCATTACATCATTCAAAGCTAGGAAGGGTTTATTTTATTTCTAACATTTATCAAGATAGTTCTGTTCGAGTACCTTATAGCTTTAAATATCAAGTAAATGTTCCGTACAGTGAATTTCTGTAATGCAGGTTTCATGGATTATGATAAATGGGAACGCTTTTCTTTTAAGGCTCTCCTTAATTCTTAACATCTCATTTGTGTTTGACAAACACAAATTTGGGAAGTGTGTCAATCTCTTTAAATTATACCCATTAGATAATAGAAGTGGATCTGCTATACAAGCTTAGAAAATTTATAAAAGTCGATTCTAGCACCCAAGAAGTAGAATTGCATTAAGGTTATTAATATTTATAATAATGCTTTTAAGAAAATCAAAGGGCATTTTTTTTCAAAACCAAAAAATGATTTTGTGAAAACAAAAAATGATTTCGCATGAACTTAGATTAGTTAGAAAGTGATGAACCTTTTTTATTTGAACTTTTTAAGTGTTTTAGAAGCAATGCTAATTTCATTATTTTCATTAATTTTTTTGGAATGCTTATAACTCACTTAATGCTTTAGTTTAGAAGCATAATTTCTTTTCAGGTAGTTTCATATTTAAAAATTGTTATAGCGAAGTCTTAATTTCTATCTACTATTTAATGAAAGATTGTTGATTTTAGAATTAATATTTGATGAAAACCTAATAATTAGCCATTTATATTATATTATCGACTGGTGAGGACTTCTCTAATTTTTGGTTGATATTTAATTTAATTAAATTTTCCTTTAGTTGTTCTTAAATGAATTTTGAATAAATATATGGATGTTCAAACAAAAACAAATAATTCTTTGCAATGGACAAAAAGCTTCACTACAAAATAAAATTCCCATCAAAGTAAATTTATACATTTTCTAAATTTCTTATCACTTTAATATTTTTTCTTCATACAAATGATAAAAATTATATTTAAATATGATAAATTGCATAAAAGTAACAATATTCAAAGATATATTTCTGATTATTGACGAAATTTAGATTTTCGATTATTGACCTTTCAAGCTCAAACATATATATATATATATATATATATATATATATATATGAAAACCTTACGTATACATTCAAGAAAAATGTATTATTACTAATCAATAAACCAGCATAATTATCTAAGAAAAATAGATAAAGCAAACTTTATAATCAAGTAATATGGAAATCATTTGTTTTATATGATTATTAAATAATAATAGAGAAAGAAATTTGTAATCCAATCGATCTTTTAATTTTTAAATGACAGACCAAAAAAACTCATTATTATCAAAGTTGTTACTTGTGTCAGTTTATTCAATGTTAGGTGTCTAAAGAATTTCTTTTATTCAAATATATTCCAAATCTTATTCACAATCGTATCAATTCAATCAATATCCTATATCAATTCACGATCACATCAATATTGCTTCTTGTTATATTTTTGATAAGTTTCCATTAGTACCGTCAATGCTCATGCGGAAGTTTCTTTTCATGTATTTATTTATATTGACTTGTCCCATTTCTGGACCGATCAAAATTTGCCATGATTTTCCAATCAATTCTTGAGATTTAGATTTGGAAACTCTTATACACTAGTGTACTTACTGTAAAATTTTCAGCACTTGATTATCAATTCGCTGTATAGTCAAAGAAGACGGCCGTAACTTGTAGCTATTTGAGGTAGCATATCAAAACTTGCAATTCTAAGACATAGAAAGTGAAATCTGAAGAATCGCAAAATAACTCGGCAATTAGATAAAAACAATAAAAAATTGTATTTAACCTTCCTATTGCTTTTACTGTATGATTTATATTACAAATTTTAAAAACATTTAAATGTGTTTCCTATGTCACGACTCTTTTATAATTAGTCTTAATTATCAGTAATATTTTACAAATAATGTCTTTATATTTTAAATTATTGTTGCTGTTGCTGCTAAAAGCACTTGCCATGGAAAACCACTCTGACAGCCCTCAGCGATTTGAAAGTGAAGGAGCATCTTTTGTTTTTGAAGTAATGCCAACAAGTGGTTGAGTCTGACTTAGATATACTCTTATCACATTCACTTTCACAGCCCCTTTTTTCATACATCTCACAGACAGCACACAGAAGAACAACCATGCCCAAACCGGGACTCGAACCCGGGACGTCCAGATCACGAGGAAGACGCACTACCTCTGTGCCAGGACACCAGCATATTTTAAATTGCACAGTATTTTTACTGTTAAATCATTGGCAAGAGAACTTTATATATATAAATGTACTGAAGCGATTCCATTAGTCTTTTGTTTACATTTACAATATTTCATTGCAAGATAATTGGAGGGTAGCAACATTAATAACAAAATAAGCTTAAATTAGTTTTGAGTTTCTGATGGACAGTTTTAATTAATCATTCTCTAAAATGATATTGCTTATATTTAAAGAATTCAAATGAATTTTTCTTTGATTCAAAATATTGACACTTCGTAAAACCGTAGTGGGGCTTCTAAAGTTTGTTATTAATTAAGAAATGATTGTCTGTTTGTTTTTGATAAAGTGATTAAATCCTAGAACTACGTTTCCTTAAGAAAAAAAAATAATATTACAATCATTCAAGATAAGAAAATGCAAAAAATGCCTTTTTTTCATTCAATTCTTTTCTATCTTTACTCTAATCATTTTCTATAATATTCTCTCTCCCTTACACTGATTTCACGAACGACAAAATTTCATATTCCCTAAAATATTATGCTCTAGAATTGTAATATTTGGTTACTTGGGACTGATATGAAATCCTTTAGCTATGTCTCATGGTATAATGATTATGATAACTAAAAATAATGCAATTAATTAAAACAATTTTTAACATATACTTTTATCAGATTAATTTTTAAAAATATTTTATTTATTTTTAATCTCTTTCCATTAAAATACATTATTGAAAATATTATGCTTTGACATTTATCATGTTAAAACAGGATCTTGTTTTTTGGGAGGCGGTTTATGGCGTCAACAAAAATCCATAGGCGAAAAATAAACATTTTATTATCTTCAATAGCATCTCAAGAAATCAGCTTTTAATAATGTGTTGCCATTTACAAAAGTTCTGATATTTTAAAAAAGTTAATGACTAGATCATATAAAACCTAGAAAAATGTCATTTTGAACACGCGATTATATGAAATGAAATAAATAAGAAATGTGATATTTTTTAAAACAATAAATGCGAGACAAACTTTTTTTTTGATCGTTTGCAATACTAAAGAGACCTATTCAATGAAACCATTAAAATGAATGAAAATATAATTTAACTTGCACGAGCACGGGGTGCTTGGCCGCTCAAGAAATGATGTTCTGACATAACACGTGGAATATGCATAGCAGATTTTCTTTTAATCTTTTTTTTTAATTTGATTCCAAATGATATCGTTTCAATTAAAGCAAATTTTATTGAAACGAAAAGATTAACTGATAATACGACTGCACAGAATGAGTGAATTAAAAAAATGAATAGGATTTCATCTTTTCAAACGCAGTAAATCTAGAAGCTAAATGAGTATCACTTTCACATCTTAAGATTATATAAGATATTAAACTGTATGTAGTTGGGAAAGTTTTATAAAAATAGAAATATAAATCCTTTAATAACAGTTTTCACATACCAAGTTTAAATAAATAATTATTTCAAGACATTAAAGCACAATTACTAAAGCGAATTTTAGAAGTATTCCTTAATACAAAAAAAGGTTAAAGCTTGCTTTTCCCATTAAAAAATGTACTTTGATGGAATAATACTGCATTCTTCATTAATTTTTTTGAAAAGTCTCTCAAGAGCTTTGAAGATCAAACTTAAGATTTTTCAATCAATTTCAAATTTATCTTTCAATACAGTTTTTTTCGTCTCTTCCTGTAATTAATACTCTTTTCAGATAATTTTAATTTATTGTGCTTCTACAGTGAAGAGTGTTTTCCCTAAACTTCTTCAAGAATTCCGAAATGCTTGAGTGGTAAATGGGTTGAATTCTCGTGAGAAGAATTTTGATGCCCCCTCCACACATGCACAAAGCATTTCCAATCAAATATCCATTCTAATGGCTTTTTAGGAAGGCAGTTAGAAGAATTATGGGATCCATAAAAGAGAAGGCGTTTGATAAACTGAAAGCAATCAACTGCAGTCTTAGTAAACGCCTGGTTAAATGGGGTTAAATAATGCGGTCATTTCGTTTATTCTAAATAAGAATTACTTCTATATAGTTTAAGAAAATATTCAGGAACTATGATTACTTATTTTATTTATAAGTTTAAATTTTAAAAAAAAACTTTTAATTTCAGGAATTTTTTTTATCTTTTCGGTTTTATGGAGAAAGATGATTGACTTTTAATGTCAGAATAAAAATTTAATTATAATTGATTTTTGAATCGAATTTGAAAAAATTATTTATATTGAATGCATATATTTATGTGAAATTTAAATCATTTTAAATGCTACACGCAAAAACTGTAGGAGCAGAAAATGTTCTCAAGAAATTGATTGACTCAATTGAATTGATTAATTGATTGATTAGATTTGAATTGAATTTTTTTGGAATTGATTGATTGATTTAAATTGAATTTTTTTTTTTTGGAATCGATTGATTGATTTGAATTTATTGATTGAGAGATTTGAGTTGATTTAATTGAAATGATGGATTTGAATGGATTCAATCGAATTATATTGATATGAATTGATTGAATTGAATTGAATTGATGGATTTGAATGGAGTGAATGGAGTTGAATTGATTGATTTAAATGGATTGAATCGAATTATATTTATAGGAATTGATTGAATTTAATTTAATTTATGGATTAGAATGGAATGGAATGGATTATTTTGAATAGATTGAATCGAATGATATTGATATGAATTGATTGGTTCGAATTGAATTCATTTATTCAAATTGATTTTGAGAAAATGTTCTCAAAAATTTGCTGCTAGCCGCAAAGAATCCTCGAATTTCCGTTGCGAGTTTTAAGAAAGCATCTCTTCCTTATCACCCCACCAATCTAGAAGGGCATGTATAATGAACAAAGCACGCTCCTCGTGTATTAGTAAAAAAATTCAAGAGAATTTCACAGTGATATTCATAAGTCTCTACCCCCTCTCCCGAAATTTTCTGAGCGAGCATTTGGACCTTTCATTATTGATAAATATATAAAATAAAAATTCTTTTTCTTTTTTTATTATTATTATTAGAAAAATATATATTTGGAGAACAAAATTCTTCAAATGTCTCTTTTAGTTCGCTTCTCACGTATTTTTAGGAATCTCTTCTCTGTACAATTTATTATCTGCAATGAAAATCCTACCCTATAGTTTTTATTCACTATATCAAAACCATTGGCTAATCTCAGCTGGCTCATAGTTATAGTTTGAAAGTGAATCCTACATCGTAAGTCAGATGCTTTGAAAATTATAATTAGATTATCAAATGAAATTTTCTTTGAATTAAACGTAAGTGAATCTTTTTTTAATACAAATAACATCTGATCAATCGAATCTAGAATACGAAAATTCTGTAATTTTGAAAAAAAAAAAAATACTTATGGCAGAATTTCCAAAATTTGATTTGATTTCCAAGTATCACAAATACTTAGCGAATATAATGAATATATACTATGAAAATCCAGATAAAAGATGTTTGATAGCAGCTTCAAATATATATATAGTAATTTCATTCTAAAATTTTCTTCTGTTTCCTGATCCCTTTTCACAATTTCCACAACTGAAGTTTTGTAAAAATACTGTGACATCAGTTCGCGGGCCGTGTGAAGAGATGGATTTTACTAAAGGATTCCTGAGTTTCTCATGTCAAGGTCAAATCGTCAAAACTAGGAATATTTCTAAAGAATTATTGGGTGATAGACATCTCCAGTACACCAATGTGAAAAAGAGAAGCGGAGTTTGACCGAGGATAAAATGGAAGGTTTTAAAAGGAAGATGATGAGGAGAGCTGAAGAGCTGGTCAGCTGGTCAGTTAGAGAGATACCTCGCGATCTCGAGGTTTACTGGAGATTTTTCTTTGGAGGGAAGTTTCCAACTTTTTTAGAAGTTTGAACTAAAGATCTACCCGAGGTATCGATGGATCCTTTTAGCTACCCCAGCAGTAGCCGAATACGTTAACAGCCTGTTAGTTTTCCTTGTACAAATCCTGGAGCTGTTAACCCAGATGAAAATTTTTCTCAGAATATTGACCTAGATGAGGAGTTGTTTTTATTATATATAAGCTGTAAATAAAACATTTGTGTTTAAACGCTACACGTTTATTTGATCGGAAAGGATCAAGTCGTTACAAGCCTTTTAGGAGGAGTTCAATCACATACACATGCACAGGTGAATTTTATATATAAAGATATGTTGAAGCAAGAGATCTGTTCCAGTTTCAGCCTAATCATGAATTCCAAATATATGTCGAGAGAACTAGAAATCCAATACAAACCGCCAATATTCAGTAAAGTAAAGAAGTACAACTACAAAAGTGTGGTGATGAAAGATCGACAAGTAGTATGTTCAATAGCAGTAGAGACATTCATATCTTTGACAAAGGATCCGATAGTTATCAAGGTAGGATAATACCTTAGTGTTACTCCTTTCTACATTATTGAGTATGAAATTGTAAGCTAAAATTCACGATAACTAACTCTACAACATGGATGAAAACATTTTACAAAAAGACTCAACTAAAACAATATATCAAAGGCTCTATATAAACAAACACGTTGAATTGACATATAAACTGCCATTAACTATTTAATGCCATCAATATGGAATAAAATATAATTTTATCCTGAAATTAACCTGTGTGAAAACAAGAATTGTTGAAAGTTATGATGTTGTTGTTGATTATGGCACTTGCCATGGACAATCCTCGCTGATATATCAGCAGAACTTAATCTGAAGATATACGTCTATTGTTTTAACAAGTAGCTCCATCTAGGGCCAAGAGTACAACTTAGCTACATACACGTCACAACCCTTTTTAGAGGGGGGGGGGACTTCAATCATGCATTTTTTATTCTTTCATCTCACATTGTAATTTAGATCTGGAACAGAGAATGATCACCTCTGACGCAGTGGTATTACTCTCGATATGGAGGACTTTGCGACCACGACAGTTTTAACAAGCTCCAACTCCCTCACACTCGCAGAATCATTTGGCCTGTTCGTTTCTTATTTGCAACCTAAGGTGCACAAATCCAACTATCTACCAACCAGGCTATCCCGGTCTCGTTGAAAGCTATCAGATAGGAGCAGGAAATAAAAAGAATTAGAAACTTACTTTAAAATGAATGTGGGAGTCTAAATAAATCTTCCAAAAATTAGACTCTTCAGATAGC
>JAOUZG010036171.1:760596-772229 GCA_026289955.1 Argiope argentata
GAAGGCAGATGTTGGTTAATTAAAATGGTTCTGTGGAATATCCTACATGAATAAGGAACTTGTAGTTTAGTATTCAATTTGCTATATCATAATAACATAATATCTCTTCAGTGATTCTCTATTTAGAAAAAGGTGGAAATTTAATTTACTAACATATCTGGTGGCTTTAAAACTCATTTGAAATATTTACAATTTGAAAAATTAATATATACATAAATATTATAAATACAATATATATATTTTTGTATATAAATAAATACAGAAAATAAACAATATATATTTTTGTATATAAATAAATACAGAAAATAAACAATATATATTTTTTGTATATAAATAATTGCAAAAAATAAGTATATTTACTACATATAGTTTCAAATACTACATATAATGTAAAATTTATGAGAATAATATAATCTTAAGAGCTGAAAGCGATATACATTCATCTACTTGATTTACTGCGTTTGAATCTGGAAGTTTTAAAACTCATTTGTAATATTTACAACTTGTAAATATAAATATTTACATAAATATAACTATCTTCTCTCAAAATTATGGTTAGTCCTTTTACTAAAGTTTAGTCGTTAACAAAGTTTATAAGATCTTCTAAATATTTATGCAATTTGTAAATTCTATTGTGTTTCACTTATTTTGCGCAAGTAAAGTTTTACAAGTAAAATTGTGTCATGAATTTCGTTTAGTAGCCATTTGTAAACAGTATTCAAGTTAGACTAGTTGTAATTAACTATCATTCAAGGCGTGAAACTAATTTTCTCTATTAGCAAGTCCCTGACGGAACGGCTAATAGGTCTATTATACTAGAATTAAACGCTTGATGTAATTTAATGACTACTGTTAAGAATTTTATGATCGACTTACTCTATTCTCAAGCATTAGATAAACAGCTATTTATGAATAGCTTAACTCTCTTAAGTGAGCTTTCTAAAATAATATCTTAATTCAAATCATTGATATATATCTTAAACTAATTTCTTTCATTTATTCAGCTTTAAAAATATTTTGAAAGAAAAAATTAATTAATAAACTAAAGGAGACAGATTTAATAACGTTGTATACAGAGTAAATGCGATAGAAATATAACTTGTTCTAACTTGGATTAAAGTAGATAGTTCATGCAGGTCACATTTGATAAATAGTTTTCAAGTTTTGAAATACTCTAACAAATTGTTTTAATATTCGATTTCTTTTCTAAACATAAAATTTTATGCGTGCAGTATTATATTTTCTGACTATACGGTTTATCCTTTGAATGCTTGATTGCAAAATAAATCCGACAACTTTGTAAGAATGTAAAAAAAATAAATAAGTATTATTTTCCCTCTATTATTTACATTCAATTGATTGGTCTGTTTCTAATTTAAACACAATAATAATATAAATGATTTTATACGACCAGATTTTATGTCATTGTATACTTATATAATTGGATTCTTTTTAAGAATTTTGGATACATTATTCATTTGAATATAGTGAACCAAATGATTACTGCAATTTCGGGGTATTTTTTGGATACTTTGGATATTCTGAGAGCACCTTGAATACGTGGATAAGAAGTTGCTGGTTGGTTGGTTGGTAGTGAGGTATTGATTGGCGAAAGAGCCATATTTGACTATACTGCTCCAAAAACAGTTGTCGGGGAAGTAAGCTGGTTCTCGCTGAAAGATAGAGCAATGGTTTATTAAATAGAATTACCACGTGATGACAAATGATCTTACATTTACATAGATTAGGGCATGGACAATACCTATGTAAATGTATTAAATGTAAAAAATAATATACTTATTTTGTAACTGACGTTAATATATGTACTGTTTTTCGAGATTTCCAGTCATTTTGGCATCACATAGGATTTCATTGCGCCAAGATTTGACTATTGTACCAAAATTTTGTTTGAATTACTTACCACAATAATTTTAGCCTAACATTTAAAAATTATGTTGTTGTTGTTACTTATGGCACCCTCCCCTGCTGATACAGCAGCAGATTTAAGCCGGAAGGAGTGTCTCTTGTTTTTGAGGTAGCGCCAACGAAGGCCAAGAGAACGACTTAGCTACACACTCAACACATTTGCTTGTACAGTCCCTTTTTACAGCAGGGCACAGTCACATACCTCACAGATAGAACACAGAAGAACAACCATGACAAACCGGGACTAGAACCCGGAACTCCCAAACGACGAGGAAGACGCACTACTTCTGTGTCTGGAAGCCGGTATTTAAAAATTATAATGCATATAATGAAATATATTGTCTATATTGTCACCATCTAGGAGCCAATTATTTACTAGCGTCTCCTGGTTCATATTCTCTTCATTACAGAAACTAAATGCAGTTTCAGAAGGTCTACAATTCTTCGAAAGCACTACGCATGTTAAAAAGAAATACAGTCTTTTTCAATTTAAATTGAAATATATTGGATGCAGATTTGGTTTATAGCTAGTACAAGGTAAATCTAAACTTTTGTTCTTGATTAATGCATACATCTAGAAAATCGACGCTCGCAGACTTGTCTTTCAGATATTATTAACACAAATTCTGCTCTCTATGTCGTGGTTATTATTCGAATGCATAAATAACTGAATAACCCTTCATGTCTGGCAAAGCGAGACTGTAATTAACAGAAGGCATAGATGTGAGGAATTGGTAGACAAATATGCGTCTGTCGGAATAAGATATTTGAAATATCTAGCTCATCAGACGTGTGTCTGCTCTGAATTTGCGCCTCTAATGAGATTGACTTCTACGTTGCGGTAATATATTATGAGAGGTCACATCTGCAGCACTATATAGGAGAATAGATAAATTATGCCTCAGAAACTTATAAGGGTTTACCTAACTACTTTAACAAGATATTCATAAAAGGTTCAAAATGAAAAGTACAATGAACTCTTGATCACTGCATCACAATGATCAAGAACGAAAAAAACGAAATGATGACGAAAAATGATGACGAAATGATGACAATGAAAAAAAATTATTCACTGAAAAATCAAGAAATGGGATGAAATTTTTTTATATAATACATTTTTAAAATAAATTACTTTTAAATAAAATAATACTATTTACTTTTAAATATTAATATTATTTACTTTTAAATATCATACTAACTTCTCTTTATTGTATATAACAGCAAAAGTTTTTGAATTTCCTTTCTGTTTTAAGGCGACTGGAGACCTATAAAATGACTTTTTGTAATTTTCACCTTAGCAATTTGAAATTTTACAGGCATTAATAGTAACACTAAAGCACACAAATTTTGAAGCATTATAATAATTTATTTATGAGTTAGGAGGTTAATATAATAAAATATTAGTGATAAATAACGCCAATGAAAAAAAATCCATGCTCTCTAAATTTATTCAAAAGGGCTTTATTATTACTTACTCTAATCCTTTTGAAACAAACATTGAGATTAATCTTGAAATTTTAGTACGAAATATCAAAATTAACCATGATTAACTTAGAACTACCTATTTTAAAAAAATGTTCAAGAAGTTTTGAGTTATTACATTGGTTAATTTTGACATTCCATACTCAAACTTCAAGTTTAATCCCAACTTTTGTTTCAAAAGGGTTAGAAAAAGTCATAAAAAAATGAAGCCTTTTCGAATAAATTTAGAGAGCATGTAAAATTTGTCATTGACGTTATTTATCGCTAATATTATATTAAATTAACCTCCTTAACTCATAAATAAATTAATATAATGCTTTAAAATTTTGTGTCCTATAGTGTTACTCTTTATGCCTGTAAAATTTCAAATTGCTAAGGTGCAAATTTCAAAAAGTCATTTTAAAGGTCCCTGGTCGCCTTAATAAATGTAGTAAAAGAAAATGAATACTGAATTCCATATTTTTATTATAATAAATTAAATTAAGAAATAAATTTAATTTATTACTTTAAATTTCAATTTATTCAAGTATGGGGCTGGATTTTCAATTGTTTTGTTATTGCATTTGGAACTTGTAGGTAGAATCTCTAGGCTGCGAAGCTTTGCTTTCATATTTTAATACTTAAAAAAGGTTTGATGATGCTTGATTTTGTCTTATGAATTTTTCTTTTTTCAAAATTTGGCCTGATGTAAATGTGGGAGCTTTAATGGCTTAAGTTGTGACTCTTCTGATGCATATTTTGTTTAGAATATGTTAGATAATAGTAGAGAAAAATTCTAGCCCTTCTTTATTAGCTTTGTTTTTACATCAGCAATTGTTTTTTCTGAGAATCACCTTGGAAATTATTTTATGAAGCACGTTTGCAAATTTCTAATTAAATCACTTGATTGCACTTAAATTGTTTTGCAGTTAATATAACCCCATCTTTCTACAAATTCTTCAAAAGAATTTTCAGAATTCTTATAAGAAGTTGTATTTTCAAAAATTTTCAGAACAATCACAAATCACCCTTTGTTTGAAAATTTATTTTTTTATCTTAATTTTATAATGATATGACATGCAATTAAAATAAAACAGCTGATTTCGATCAGTAATGAATAGAAGAAATAATACACTAAGGCATAAAGAGTTGAAGGTTTGCCATAAAAATATAATACTAATAAATTAGGTTCGAACTTTTTTTATTTGACAAATGCTAATTCGTCATATCAAAGTTTTTCTAGTTTAATCAGCTAATATTTAACAGCTCACAATAAAACCAATATTTTAAATACAGACTTAATTTAATATCATTGAGGAATTTTTCCTATAATTTTCATAACAGCATTGCAACAAAATATTCCATAGTTTTCAATTGTTTTTAAAAAATTGCATTTTGTGAACACATGGGACAAGGAATTTTGTAGAAATAAAGTTCACGTAGTTTATTAAGTAGTTTATTCAACCTGAAACTCCCGCATCCATATCCAAAATGAAAGTCTTTCTTCTTTAGTAACAGTTTCTATTTGAATATCTTTGGTATCTTGATGTTGTTTGAGAAATATTTGCATAAGCATTTGCATTTGTATTCCCTCTTTTTCTAAACTTGGGATGAAAAAAACTCTTCTACTTTTTCCGAATATCAAAGCGTAAAATGATGGATAGCTTCACTAAAAGTCCATATAAGAGAAAATATTCAAGATAATTTTAAATTCTTTATTAAATTTCAATTCTTTCTGAAAGGAAAAAAAATCAAATACTGTTTTATTTCAGAAATGTATTGCTTTTTCCTAATTAATTTTTAAAAATATTTAAAATTCTTAGATTTTAAGTTAGTTTCTTTTTCAACGCCTTTTTCTTTTAAATTTTAACAGATACATCCCAAAATTCATTTATTAAAAATGGTTTATACGAATTTAAAAACTCAAAATAACATTTCTCATCATTGTGATACTTTGGGAAGTTTTATTAAAAACATTCGTTTATTTCATCAGTCCTTATTTTTATTCTTTATACGATTTATTTTATTTCCACATATTTTAAATTCAAAAAAAAATTCTACTTTATATTTATTTTAAAAATGACATTACTCATCATTATGTCACTTTGGTAAGTTTTATTAAAAACATTCGTTTATTTCATCATTTTTATTCTTTATACAATTCATTTTATTTCCACATATTTTAAATTCAAAAAGACTTCTATTTTATATTTATTTTTAAAGTAGACATTACCCATCATTATGACTCTTTGGGAAGTTTTATTAAAAACATTCGTTTATTTCATCAGTCCTTATTTTTATTCTTTACACGATTTATTTTATTTCCACATATTTTAAATTCAAAAAAACATCTACTTTATATTTATTTTAAAAATAACATTACTCATCATTATGACTCTTTGAGAAGTTCTATTAAAAAGATTCGTTATATTTTATCAATCCTTTATTTTTTTAATACCATTTATTTTATTTCAACGTTTTTGAAATTTTTTTTACAAATATTTTTTACATTTCTTTTAGATTAAAATTCTGAAAGTTTAAATTTCTATTTTCATGACATCTAGAATTTTATAGCAATATTTGTTGTAAAAATTAGAAGTAACAACGCGCAGTTGATAACTATTTATTCTTAGCCTAAATCTTTTTTGAGATTTTTATGCGGTTTTTTCAATATTCTTAGAGTTTTCAATTCCAAAAAGCATAAAAAATCTCATACAAGTAAATAAACACTTTGTGGTGAGATCAATCCAGACATTGTTTGCAACAATTTGAATGCTTAATTTATTTTTGCATTAATAAGTACATTATTGATTATACAACTATAAAACATTGCATTTTAAAAGGTTAACATATTTTTCAAATAAGTATTGATACGAAGTAACATTATGACTGTGAAATAATTTTTGGAACAATTTTCATATACAACTTGATTTAACTGAAGTGAATAATTAATTAATTAAACTTATTATTTTCACATTAAATAATATTTTATTAAGCCAAACAGTGATATTTCTCGAAAACTGACATTACATTTTGGAGTTTTGTCTGCAAATGAGGCAAATATTTTCTTCTTGCAATGATTGCCTTTGGCCAAATAAAACAACGTATAATAGTTACATTTCCTGACCTCTTAAGATCCAAGATTTTACGAAACGCCGTTAAACAGTAGCTGTCACACGAAGTTTTTAAAAAGTTAGTTCCGTCATTTGCGTAACGAAAATCTGAAAATACTGTGGGATTATTTGTGAAATTAAGGATGTTTTGTTTATTTATTCCATAATATTTTGTGTCTTAATAAATGTAATACTTTTTATTCTTTACAGCTTTCTAGGTATTTCTCAAAAAAAATTATATTTCCAAATGAAAAATCTTATAAATCATTAATATTTGTTTTCACTTCAGTCTAAATATTCATCTTACACAATACTGAGAATTTTAATTTTTTAACTATAAATATTGTTTGATTGTTTTAAAACTGTATTTTAAATTTATAAATATCTTATCTTATGCCGAAAATAGAAAAGCTAAGAATATGGTATCCGTAATTTTTTGGCATAATGCTTCTGATTTTTACTTATTATCATGTCAGAACATTATGTTTTTTTGGGATGAGGTTTTCGGCGCCAACAAAAATCCGTAGGAGTAAAATTGAAATTTTATTATCTGTACGAGCACCTCGAAAAATCAGCTTTTAATAACGTGTTGACATTGCATTTCTAAAAGCTTTGATTTAAAAAAAATAAGTTGATGACTACATCAAATAAAACCATTGAAACCATCAAGCATTGAAACAAAAGTACGTTTCAACACGATAATCAAAGCATATTTTCAAAAATTCCTGCTATCAAATTTATTTTTATTTTTGTACACTCTAAGGGTATTTAAATGGGAAAATGAAAAAAAAATGTTAAACAATAAAATTCTTTATTTATCATAATTTCCCTGAAAATTTCAGCAAACAAAGCTTGACTAATTAATTTCCAAATTAGGAAATACATATTGGAAGTATTTTTATTTAAGCTACAAAATATATATAGCATAAGAAAAAAAATTATATAATCAAATCGTTTTATCTGAAAAATTTCGTAAATTAATCAATTCACTTACTTTCGAAATTTAATCTGTTTATAAAATTATCTTTGAACAGTTACTAATTAATTGCAAAGAATTGATAGTAATTTTATAAAATCCTTAAATATCCTTAAATGACTTTCAAAAATTCAAATATCATTAACTTTTTAATGGTGATTCTATATCTATGGATTCAATACCAAAAGTAAAAACTATTTCGCCCTTTCTAAGGAAGTAGTTATTACTTAGTAAAAGATTATATGAACTGGAGAATAAAAACATTTAATTAAAATAATTATCATCCAAAATGACCATTGAGAACTGACTTTTTTTATAAAATTACGATTCTCTTTCACTTTTATGTGCCATCAATAAAGCTTAATTACATCAATTTTCGTTTAGATGTGCCTTTCCTGCAATTCTTTAATTTTAAATAATAACATTCAGCTAAACTTATCTGAAATCGATATACAAGATGCAGTGTTGCCATTTATTGTGAAGAAAGAACTGAAAATTTATTTTTAAAATATATACTTTTCTTTAAGCAGACAAATAATTTAATTTTGATACTTTTTCGATTCACTTGGCTTTAAGTATAAAGAAATTTTATAAATCACCCGATAAAACTCTTTTAACTCTACCAAACTCAATTCTTTTATTCTTCAATTGTATTTTTATAAATGTTTATTTAATTTGCAAAAAAATATAATAAATAAGTTTAAAAGTTCAAATAAATAATTTAATACTCGAAATTAATTCTAAATTAATAAACCATGAGCGAAACAAATAAAAATATTTTTTAAAATTTATTTTGATTTTTTTATGGTATAAGTAAAGAAAGGAAGTCTTTACTTATACCAATGGTGTGTAAGAATTGGAAATTATAAGTAAAAATAAGTGTAAGGAATATACAAAATGCTGATTGAGTGAAATTTAAAAAATGATCTTTTTATCAAAACTATAGATCTGGATCAGCAATTTCTACCTAATTTCTATTGTTATCACAACACGAAAAATCCCTAATTATCGAACGGCATAAATTAAATTTAACATGCAATATTAACCTTAAACATTTTCTATATCAAGTTTTGTATAAAATCAATCAAAATATGAAAGAATTTTCCAATATAGTTGTGTACGTTTCCCCCACTCTACGATGACGGAAATTTTGTTGCATGGCATACTAGGAAAACATGAGCAATTTGAAAGAAGAGCTTTCCCTTCCTGCCTTTTCACGTGATAAGATTATATAAAGAAAATATTGATGGAGAAAAACTAGCTAAGTATTTTGAATTATTTTAGTGTAATTTTCATTGATGATTTTATTTTCAATTTTTTTATTCTCGATAATATAAGGTTTCTTTTGTTTGTAACTTCATAATATAGTGAGACTTGCATCGAATTCAAATAAAAATATTGAAATTAAAATGCTCGAATTTATTGGATATACAATTAAAACTCCATTCACTTATAATAATTATTGTAATAAATTTACATTAATAATAAGTCCTCATAGTTACTTAGTGATTTCAGTTAGGTAGATTTTCATCGAATTTTAATTCTACAGTATGTAACTTATTTGCATTAACCTTCAATATATTTATAATTTAATCTTCCTTATTCATAAACAAAACGATAATTGTCTTAAGATTTTAAAACCTAAATGATTTTGACACCCGGTCGAATACATGATTAAAACAGGTTTAATTTGAACAATAGAGGAAAATTATATGATAAATTATAATATAAACTTTATGTATACTTATAAAAAATAACTTATTTATAATTTTACAGTGTATACTTATCAAAAAGTAATTTTAATATTCCCTATAAATTTCATACTTATTTATTTAAATTGATTTCTTTATTGGTAAGAGTATGGAATTTTGTTATGGAATCTTCATGATCTAGAGTCTTGAAATTATTTTCAAAACTTTATTATAGTGTAATTTTTATTATATTACAAAGTTATATTTCATTATAGAGAATTTTATTATAAAGTTATTATCGAGTAATTATCAATTAATACGCATTTTTATTTCATACAAATTTCATCACTGTTTTTTAGGGAATCTTGTTCTAAAATTGTTTGCTGTTTATAACACTGAATATTAATTTAAATGGTGTTATTTAAGAAATAATTAGTTAATTGACTTTCTAGAACTTTATTTATATTTTTTTATTACTCTTCTAACTATATAAATGACGATATTCCAAAAGCATATTTTGTATTGTCCTAATACGAAGTCTTAACTCCTTAGAATTCAAGAAATCAAGATAATCAGATGGAAAAAAACTTACATAGTGAAACATTGAACATACCTCCAAATTTAGTAATGAAAGTAATAAAATTAATTGTATAGTGTACTTCAATGAAATGTAATATCTTAATAAAATTAATTGTGAAAAAATAAAAAAAATCAGCTATCGCAAATTTCGCATTGTTATGTGAGAACAATCTTTTATATCATAAACAATAATCGATCACAAAAAATACATCGATGAATTGAACCATTTAAAATATTCTGGTGAAAGTTTGATTGAGCCTTGTTCCGTAACTTCTCTGTAAAAGGATAGAAATTTTTGATGAGTTGCTTAGAGCTAGAAAGCGATATTTGAAACTCAGAATCGAAACGGAGACGTTTTGCGCTGAACGTTGACGGTTGTGATTCAGAATCCAAATGGACACGTTCTGTGCTTGAAGTTGAATGTTGCGATTGAGAATCTGCAACACTCAGCATACGTTTACGCTTTCTTTGTTGCTGTTTTAAAGTTACTTTACGTTCATGCTTAATTCGATTTGTTTCTATTTTAAATTTTCATCATTCGTTTTTGTTGATTAAAGGTTTTATCAACTTTTATTGATTGGAGGTTTTTATCAAAACTCTGGATTTTTGTTGTTCTAATCGAATTCTTCCTTTGGCTTCCGGCTTCTGTTTACTCTTTGGTTCCTTTTCCCTTTTTTGCAGATTTTCATCAGGATAAAGCTTAGGACACCTCATGAATGCTTCATTCATTGCTTAATGTACAGTTGAAAACGTCGTTTCCAAAAAAATATAAAAAAATAACTCGTTCGTTATTTTTATTATATTTCATGGAATATTTCAGCAGTGTTTTTACTTTCGCTAAATTAAAAACAAATGTAACAGCATTGTTTTTGACATAAAATTTTGAATTACAAATTACAATCCTATTCTAAAATGCATTTTTGGCGATAAATCACCAAATGTAACAACTTTCTGCTTTAGTTTGTTTTCTTTCATAACCCTTAAAGCAAAAAAATTTTGCCTAAAAAGCGATTAATCACCAATTTGTTTTCCACGCATTTTGAAGCTTCAAACACCTCAAACAAAAACAACATCATACTCTCACATGATAATAAGAATCGAAATTTTTAAAAATTCTAGCCATGAATAGGATATTTATTTCAATTACTGGGTTATTTTCAATTTTTTTGTAACTATTAAAAAATTGCTAAACGTAGACTCATGTAAACAAAAGAAGGAAGCAAATCCTTGTTTTTGATTTAATGATAAGTTGGAACTAGGTTTAACTCATATTCAAATAAAAAGCTCCATTTTTGTAACTTCAGAATCCTTTAAAACATGAAAAGGTGTATAATTACAATGCTTAATATGCCTAAGTGCAATTAATTTTTACATTGTCCCTTATTTTAATTATTAAATGTCTTTGATGTTTTTGAAAATTACTTCATTTCAATTTATTTTCTTCTTTCATATCCTATTAGGACATATAGAATCATCTACTGTAATCAGTAAAAATGGGTGAATAGTAAAAATGTTATTGTTTCTTTTATCTTCATACCTATCAAATCTCAATTTAAAGCTTCTGATTTATCAATTTGCGAATAAATCTAAACTTGAGTAATTTAAATTCATGCTGACTCTTAAATTCTTATTTAGCAGAAAATTGAAGGTTCTTTAATAGCATTTTCTTTCACATGCATCTTTCTTTTCTTCTGCATGCATCATTTTTTTATAGTTCAGGGGTTCCTGTACGTTTCAATTCGATTTTAGTTATTATTTTTGATATTATTCACAATAAATGTGGTTAAAAACTGTTCCCTTAGTATTAGCAATAAACTTGTTAACATTATTGTTGTATTAACATTAAACTTGTTAACATTATTATTGTATTAACATTAAACTTGTTAA
>JAOUZG010036171.1:773208-794169 GCA_026289955.1 Argiope argentata
TAAACTGGCAACAAGAGATTACATAGTGAGGACTCGTGGAATTTCATCTGAAATAAAAATTGGCAAAATCGGTGAAGCGGGCTTTGTGTTAGGCTAATCTATCACTTTTGTAATTGTTATTTTCTTTAAAGAATATATAAGGTAATAAAGGCTTTCGAATTTATTTCCAAACGTGAGGAGCCGTGAGATAAGGGGCGATTAATCGTATATTTAAATTTCTTCGTCATACAATTTCATTTAAACCAAATCCTCTGTATAACAAATTTCATAATTTTTCTTGAAAAAAATTAGGAAATTACGATTTTTAGATGTTTCCGACAAATCTGAGTGGTAATTCAGACCACCACTAATGATAAATCTGGAGAACACTAGTTTTTATTAGAAATCAAAATTAATAGTGTCGGATAAAAGGCTAAATGACTAGTTCCTAATTTTTCAAATTATTTTATATATGTAGGTTTGTGGTAAACTAATTTTTTTCAAAAACTTGTTTAATAAGTTCCCATTTCACTACTTAATTAAACTGTTAAATGAAAAATTTTAAAAAGATTTCCAAAAAATATGTATGTTCAAAATTATCACTTCAGTCATCAAAATGGCAAAAATTAAATTAGAATTTTTTGTGCCTTGAAAAGTAATTAAACGGAAAATGAAATTCACGATTTATAAAAATAAATAAAACTTAAGTTCAGTATTCAATTTCTCCTGAAATTTCGTTCCGTATAAAACTATCCAATTTATCAATACAAAACTTTACTAACGATGCAAATTATTTATTTATTTATTTTGTGACTAATAATCTGTAAAACAATTTTGAATGATGCATATTTCTCTTTCTGGTAAGTAACTTCTTAATAATAATGATTGATGAGTTACTTCAATGATGAATTTCACAATTTTTCTTAAAGAAAATTCTTAATTATATTATTATAAAGCAAAGAACTGGAGAAAAAAAGGGTTCTTTTCTTAAGTGTAAATTATAAAAACAAATTATGAAAGTATTAATCTTTTTTCTTCGGTTGATAGAATTTCTACAACAATGCAGTAGTAGGCGACAAACTCCAAAAAATAATTAAGAAACACCACATAAGGTTTAGAAGCTATTGAATTCTTGAATTAATTATGCCAGCTTAAAAACTTCATTTGCTGTACAAGTTGATAAAGTATGATGAAAACTTAGAAGATGATGAATGTATTGTTATATTTTAGCTTGGTAACTCAGCAGGGTGGAATAAAAGAATGCATTTTTTTTATTTAAAAAATTACATTTCAGATAATTAAATGTAAGTGTATAGTTTAAGATACAATGTATTTTTGATTATCTAGCTTTCAGATTTATATATTTTAAATATTTGTTTCGATTATCTTTTTAAAAAACGTTATAAATTACTGTACGTAACCATTAAACTTCTATAAAACACAAACACATTAAAATCATTGATGTTTTTGAAAAATGGACATACTTTAAATGTGTATAAATTTGAAGTATTATTTCCAAAGTTTAATTAATTTCGTATACACAGTTGAAGTATTTTTTATTAGATGTAGATATTTATTACAAGTGTATGTAAAGATGAAATTTTGTAACTGATATTTCAGTATCATTTTTTATGCAGTACAGCTTTCAACTATGATTCATATCTATCATCTGAAGGATTATATATAAGAACATATTAAAGAATTCATTTCTTGTTTACATTTATAATAAAATTTGGATGCCGGCTTTCTGGCACAGAGATAGCACGTCTTCCTCGTGTTCTGTGAGTCCTGGTTCGGGCGTGTGTGTGTGTGTGTGTGTGTGTGTGTGTGTGTGTGTGTGTGTGTGTCATTCCTCCTCATATGAGCTAGAGGTCAAACTTCTACCTTCGGGTACTTAGGGGTTCATACCCTCAAAAGCTAACTGCACCCCTCTTTCCGTGGTAAAAAAAAGACACGACATCATCATCATCAATAAAATTAGGATACCACGCACAAGAGCATCTTATAGTGAGCTTGAATACAAAATATCTGGTAGATTCCAAGTATTATAAAAGAAGAAGTGAAATGAAATAAGAATATAATAATTCCTTTTTAGCATATCAATAATATTTTTTCAAACAGTTATAAATAAATTAGTCATTATTGAGTTGCTTTTTTATTGAAAATTTTTTCGATTGCTATTACAAAAAAAAATTCCTATATAGAAAGCAGAAACAAAATGTTTGACCATTATGGTTTTTTGACTTTGATTAAATAAAATCACCTCAAATTTGGGTACAAAGAGCATCTAGTATGTTAGTTGGATTTCACTGCTCCAGTGTTGGTAATTGGCTAAATGGAGCAAGATTGGTTGCTCCCTGCCTATGACTGCACGTACCTCCTACGGGATGAATTTTATTTTAGATTCACACATTGTTTTTATGTTGTCGAGGGCTTCCGATCAAATAATTCATTCAATGCTCTCAGGAAGGTGAAGTAGGTATTTTATGTATACATCAAAGAGCAAAACTTTAAGAAATTAATCTTAAATTTTTTTAGCATATTTATAATAATTTTTCAAACAGTTATAAATAAATTCATTATTATTAAGTTGCCACTTTATTGAAAAATTTTGCGATTGCTATTACAAAAAAATATCCTTATATAGAAAGCCGAAACAAATTACCATTATTGTTTTTTGACTTGGATCAAATACAGGCCCTTTAAATAGCATCTAGTATGATAGTTGGATTTTACTGCTCCAATGGGGGTAATTGGCTAAATGGAGTAAAATTAACTGTTCCCCGTCTTTGACTGGACGAACCTCCTATGGAAAGATTTGACTTACAGATTCACCCATTGTTTCTGCCCATGTTGTCGGGGCCTACCGATCATTTAATTCTTTCAAGTACTCTCAGGAAGGTAAAGTAGCTATTTTATGTTTACATAAAAGAGTAAAACTATAAGAAAATAATATTAAAAAATAAGAATAATATAGGGTGCTCATTAATTATTGTCGGGGTTTCCGTATCTCATAACTTTCGAATAAAAAATATTACGCAAAAACCGATTACGTATTAGTAAATTACAACTTAAAGAATTTTACGTGACAACAATGCGACCTTAGAGGATTTGCAGTCTGGGTAATCATGACGTCATAAATAAAAATAGAAACCGTGCAAGAAAAAGCAATGTGTGTATTGGGATTTTTCGAAAGTAAATCAGTCATAACTATTCAACGTCACTTCAGGACCACGTACAAGAAAGACCCCTCTTCGGATAATTCTATCAGATGCTGGTTAACACGATTTCAGGAAACTGGTAGAGTTCCACACCGAAAGGGAGTGGGAAGACCAAGCACTTCGCAGGAAAATGTTGATCGCATTCAAGAAACGTTTATTCGTAGTCCACGACAATTTAACGAGACAATCAGCTGTGCAGTTATATATGCCGCATACGACAATATGGAATGTTCTACATAACTTCCTTCAGCTGAATGCCTACAAAGTGCAAATTGTGCAAGCTTTAATATAAGCTTTTAATTAGCTTTTTGTGGACTTTAATATCATTAATTAAATTCTTTCAGGTAATTTACAAATACGTAATCGGTTTTTGCGAAATATTTTTTTATTCGAAAGTTATGAGGTAAGGAAACCTCGTCAATAATTATATAATAATAATTGTCGGAGTTTCCGTACTTCAATACTCGAAAATACACTAAAAAGTATTTGATAAGAGTAAAAATAAATGATAAAGACATAGTTTTAAAGTAAAATAACTGAAAGTGAAAAGATAAATGAGGATGAAACGCTGTACATTTTCTTCATTCTTTTATTATCTATAACAGTCTTCTTCAATAATAACAGTTATTTATTTTTAAATTTTTCAGTTTTAAATTATAATTATAATTTTGTGTATGAATATCATTTTCTCATGAAATCGTATTAGAAATTTAGATATTTGTTAAAATAATAGAATTGATATTTCTCTGCAATTAAAAACAATTTTATTTTTATTTAAATCTTTCATTAATTTAATATAATTTTTAAAAATATTTATGATCATGTCAGAACCTGATATTGTTTTAGAAATGAGGTTCTGTGGTCTTCAACAAAAACCTGTAGGAGAAAAATAAAAAAATTCGTAAGCGAAAATTAAAATCTAATTAACTGCACGAGCATCCCAACATATCAGCTTTTAATAACATGATGCCATCCCATTTACAAAAGCTCTGATTTTTTTTTTAAATTAATGACTGCAGCAAATAAAAAGTAGAAAAATGTCATTTTGTGCACGAGATTATATTAAATGAAATAAGTAAGAAATGTGATATTTTTTTAAACAATAAATGCGAGATAATTTTTTAAAGATTTTAACTTGCACGAGCGCGTGGTGCTAGACCATTCAAGAAATTATCTTCTGAAATAATAAAATGAAATATGCATAGCAGATTTCATTTTCATCTTTTATATTAATTTTATTTTTATAAGTGAACTGTAGAATGTTGTTTCGTAAAATATTTAAATAATGTTGTATAAAAAATAATTCGTTTCAACTCCGTTTTTGACAAATAATAAATGAAAGAGCGTGTGAAAAGATCAACTTAATACATGTTTACTGTGATTGCATTTAAATATGTAAAAGCAGAGCAGTAAGTAGTGGCAATCAGTGTATTTATCAATGAAACTTTTTTTTAAAAGCAGCGACATTTAAAAATATGAAAATGAATTATCAAAAATAATTCATTCTATAAGTGAAAACACCTATTATTTAATTTAATATAAAACACTATAACATCTTTTGATGAGACCATTTTCATTAGTAAACTATTTAATCAAGGCATAACTTAATAAAAACTTATTTAAAGCTGTCAATAATTCCATGAATGCAATCAGTTAAAAATAATATTTCCTTAATTATTTTAGGGACATTATTCTGTTAATTAAGTGCTCCCTCGTTTAAAATATCACAACTTCTGTTGTGTTATTTCCATAGGCTTAATTTAAATCTTAATTACTTTGCTTTCATTTTTGATTAATTCTGCAAATGTAAGAGAATTTAAATTTTTTCATCGAAATTTTTATTTTTTATATTAATCAAAATTCACAGCCTATTATGAATTCTTTAAAAATACCAACATAATTTTATTTTCTGAAACATATTTTTTTGATTTTAGCATGATCTCATGTTTACATCCAAAAATTTAATTTTTAATAGATCTTAATTCTTTTGCAAACTCATTTTTGTAAGCTAGTTTACTATCTTAGATACGATACAAGTTCATGCATGAAAGAGTATGTTTATGATATTTAAGAAGATAAACAAATTCATGAAATTAAAAAGTCTTTGTTAAAAACTTCATTTTAAAAAAGCAATCTAAAATTTCAGACTAAAATTTTCTAACATAGTTAATTTTTTAAGCTATATCTAATTAAAATTTGCTTTTAAGATTATTAATAACAAATGAGTAGTAAAAAAAACTGTAAAGCTTTAAAAGGAATTTATTTTTGTCTCCTTTTATTCTTAAAATTTAAATAGACTTGGATTTTTTTAATTTTCACTTTCCTTATTATTTTTTATGACACAAGAATAAATAAACTTACTTCAAGTACAAATAATAAAAAAAATTCTAATATTTACATTATTTTTCAAAAAATCATGAGAGTACTTTTAATCGTTTTAATCTTGATGCACAACAAGAGATCATCTCATCATTTTATTAAAAAAATTTAGTAACGCCATTTTCATCCCTTATTGAAAGATAGGGAAGATAAATTGTGCTAAATCTTTAAACTATGGGCATGTATTATAAGAAAGTTATTGTCCATTGTCAGTTATAATAATTCACCTCAGTTTGGTGCGAACGCTAGGGAAGGTCGATTTCGGCAAAATAAGAGTAAGGTCAATGGTGTAGATGTTCTCATCAACAATAAGGAGATCTCATTATAAGTGATAAGGTGATGTCATTATGAATGATAAGGTGATCTCATTATTAAGTTATTTTTATATTTTAGATTCATAGATTCAAAAATGAAGAAAAAGTCGAAGAAAAATAAAAGAAAATCTTCATGAAATTTTAAAAGCATGTTATATTGATATGAATGATACTTTTAAAAAAGGATACATTAAGCGAATTCAATTCTCATATACCATAATTAATCCCAAGAAAAACTTTTAAAAAAACAAACTGTCAAAATACTTCTAAACTGCATATATTCTTGACATTTCAAATTGAGACAACTTACGTTAAAAGACAATTTATTAAATCTAACTCTTAATCTTTTGAGTTAAATGATATTTTTAAAACCCAACATATAAATATTTATTTAAATGAACTTTTTATTAATAACTAGCATATTAATCTAATTATTCATAAACATCAATCATTTCTACTCTTATCAGTTAGATATTTATAAATATGTAAAGAAAACTATCTGCTTCTCTACTTTGTTACCAGAAAATTTTAGACAGATCGATTCAACATCAGAACTTTTTTGTCTGCTGGAACTGGTTCTTTTTGAAAACGAATAATTTTTGTTCAATTTTATAGAAGTCAAGAAAATGTTTTGACGTTAGAAATATGTTCATGCAAAGGTTTGTCTGTTTGTTTTTACATTTTTTTATCAAAGTCTATTTGTACATATATGCATAAGTTAAATATGGGAAGAACGTTACAAAATAATTAATGCCTCTCTCTCAATATTTTTAAATTTGAATGAATAAAAAATCAAATTTACAAGTCAACAGGTTACAGGTTATTTTATCTCTTTAAGACTGAACAACAGAGGACTTATGGTTAGCTCAATTTAAGAATTAACTAATTCCAAGTGAAAATCGACATCGACCAATCATTTAATATGTGACGCTAGCTTCAAAAGCCAGATAACATCTACGATACCAAAGTCGACTTTTGTATTATGGTCATGTTACTCGGCTACTGGCCCTAGCATCGCCGGTTCATATCGCGACCTTCAATCGGTACATTAGTGACCTTGGAAAGCAACCTCCTGCAACAGTCGTGGCGCCATCTACCCGCGGTAAAAACAAACAAAGTAAACAACCCCACTTCACGCAAGCAAGCAAACAAAGCAAAGTCATCAGACACACTTAACGCAAGCAAAATCAAAGTCGTCAGACTCACTTGACAAAATCAATCAGCAACTTGCCGTAAGCCAGATAACATCTACGAAACCGAAATCGACTTCGGTATCGTAGATGATATCTGGCTTATGAAGCTAGCGCCACAAATCTATAAGTGCGTGTGATTGGTATTTGACCTGACGATGAGGGTTAACCTACTTTACACTCTTTTGGAAACTGAACTTATTTTAGTCCAGTTATGATTAAGCCCCGTTAGTAAGCATTAACGGTTTTTTGGAAACTTTACTCAGAATTTTGAACTCTGGTGAGATGACGAGGATGTTATTTAAACAACACATTTTCTAGTTTTCCACCCCATATCGAAAGGAAGGAATTTGACCTTAAAAATTAAATGGAGACGAGTCCCGCTTATCATGTGAACTGTAGCGGTAGCCTTAAAAGCCAGATAACATATCCGATACTGAAGTCGACTTTTGTACGGTCATGTTACTGGGTTACTGGCCTTTGCATCACATGTTCGTATCGCGACCTTCAATCACTACATTGGTGACCTTGACAACTCAACCCCCAACAACAATCTTGGGCCATCTACCCGCAGCAAAATCGTCAGAATCACTTGACGTACAAGTAAACAAAAAAATAATTAGACTCACTTGACGAGCAAGCAGCAACTCTCCATAATATTTGGCGCAATAACCGTTCGCTTCTCTGCCGATTCACTGGTGGGGGAGTACGCTAGGACTACCCTTATAAGCCCGATAACATCTACGATACTGAAGTCAACTTTCGTATTATGGTCATGTTACTCGGCTACTGGCCCTGGCATCCCGGCTTCGTATCGAAGAACCATCGAAGAAATTGGTTCCAAATTTGGCACCCTCCAGGTTGAAACTTTGCCATCAGGGTCCAAAAAGGAACACAAGAATCCTTTCTGAAAAAAGCTGAATGTAGTTAAGGATTTATTAATTTCTGAGAAAAAGTTAACATATAAATCTTAAAATATGAAACACTTTCAAGCTAAACCATAATTTGCGATAGAAGAGCAAAATGCTGACAATTCTGATAGATTTTAGAATTTTATGAACCTAATTTCTCTCAAAAATGCTTTTTAGTACAATAAATCACATTTATAGACGCTCAAAGAGGGACACTAATTAAAATAAATCTCATTCGTTCAGAACAACCATATATCTACTACTTATTTAGAATATTCAGACTTTTTTCAAGATTTTATTCTTCCCACAAGCAAAAGTCTCTAATAATTGATATCCTCTATATTTCATTGTATTTTTACAAACTTGTGACATAATTTATTCAAGTTTCTTCGAAAAGATTTAATTAACAAATGAATAATCACTACTCTATTCATTATGATAAGCATAAGTTATTAGGAACACGATTAAATAAGTTATTAGCAAGGAGACCATGGAATTAATTCCATTCTAATAGGGAGAAAAGAATCATCTGTGCATAATCTATCCAATAAATTATTGAGTTAATTTTTTACTATAACTTTCCGTTAGCCAATATCATATATCTCTATGAATATCGTTTTAGTCTTTCGCTTGGTAAATTTGCAATTATAATAACAATCAGTCTTACAGATTCATTGAGTAGATATTGACTAATATTTTTTTAAGTAAACTCAGTCCTCAGTGTTATTTTCAAAAAATTTTATACATATTTGATTCTTGTCTGAGATTTCATGAATCTTTTTTGAAAATTCTTGAACTCCTAGTCACAATATTTTACTTTTCACATATTAATTCAGATATTGGAATTCATAATCTTTTGTCTGGAGGGAAAACAAATTTGTTTATTTATTTGCCAATGAAATAGAGTAAAGGAAATTAATTCCTATATTTCAACATGAATATGATTAACGCTGTACTTTCAAAGGGTTTTTTTTGAAAAGCCACTGATCAGAAAGACTTATATTCCATCTGAGAAGAAATGAGAAGTTGTTTTGACAAAAATAAAAATAATGTAAATAATTCATTACATAACCAATAGATGGTGTTGTAATTGCCATAAGGTGCGAAAAAAATTTAATTTGAAGAGATAGAACTTAATATGTTTTGTTAATTTTTAATGATTAAAAGACATGAAAAGGTCGCATCACATTATACTTCTGATAAAATGACAGGAAACATATATTTTCTCTTATTCAGTATCTTATAATACAGCTATGACTATCACTGAATGATCTGACTTTGCTTGCCACAGGAACAGGAACTGTTGGAATATCTGACTTAGCCATAGCATGATGTAACCCTTTCGCGCAAGCGCAATGGTGACGTCTGGAAAAATCCCGTGATCCATAGTAACAGATGTAAATTGAAGCTTCTGTTTAGTTTAGATTGTGTTCGGTCGATGAAATGTAAGAACGGAACCAAATATGGTTGTATTCTATAGAAAAAATTCTTGCGCGTAAAATGAACTATGTAAATATTTGTATACAATTATATGTGCCTGTGTCCTTCTCTATTAAATAAAAAATATCATAAAAGTGAGAAAACCTGGATAAATGATTTCGATGTTTATGTTATCTAATTCATGCTATAATACCTCGATTCTTCTGATTCAGAAGTTTCCTTAATGATAACGTAAGAGTGAATATTCTCTTACATTTGATATAGTTTAATTTGAGGCCTAGAAATCCCTAAAGTAACAATATGATAAATGAATTTATTGAAAAAATCCCTTGAATTAAATTTGAGAGTAGCGCTGGTTGATTAATGCATTTAGTCTGAAGAAGACAACTGATAAATTCAAAGAAACGAGTTCATTTGACATGAAATATAGCAAGGAGAGAAAAGCAATTGTTTCTATGTTAAAGACAATTGTGACGAGGTAGTACTGCTTGACGAGTTCTTTCATGGAAAACCTCAAGAAGCAATTTTTGAAAATCTACTTCATGGTGGATTGTCAACATGGTTCGTAAAATTTTACAAGACATCCTGCAAAGCTGTACATTTATAATTTTGCTGAAAATTGCTTCCGTCTGACTAGCCGAAATGAAAATTTTAGTCTTGCAATTTTAGCTTGAATAAATGATGACGATCTCTTGCCCGCTTTACAAAGGAAAGGGGAGATGCAGTAGCTTCTGAGGGTATGGAGCCGCGAGCACCCGAAAGCAGAAGTTTGACTTCTTGATCAAATGATGATGACACATACACACTAGCTTGCACTACCCCTTTTTACAGGTAGGGGCACATTCACATACCTCACAGATAGTGCATAGAAGAACAACCATGCCCTAAACGGGACTCGAACACGGTATGCCTAGATCATGAGAAAGACGCTCTATCTCTGTGTCAGAATATCGGCTGCTGGAATAAATGTGAATAGAAAATGATAATGAAATATTTTTTCGGCAAATTAAGTGCCATTTCTCTCTCCGAGGCTATTAAATTTCAAAACAGAAGAATAGGGGCAAGTGATAATCTGTTCCAAACTTAAATGTTGTGTCTTCATTCACTTTCAGATAATAGGGAAAACGATGAGAAGTATGTTGAACATTCATTATAAAAGGCTTTTCCCGAATTCCTTTTCTTGAACTTTTCGTCAATTTTTTTTCTTTAGCTTTTGACCTAATGACAAACTGATTTCATTTCTTCGTTTTTATGGTATTTTGGTCTAAGTTCAATTAAATATTGGTTTTTTTTCTTATTTGCTACGTCCCTATCTTTTGGGAAATGGGCGTTGAGCAAAAAGTGCCGTACCAACATCCATATTATTAAAATTAGCAACTTATGGCGTAAATAGGGTAATCTATTTGTCAATTTTTTAATTTGATATTTTTTTCTTTTTAATTTTTTATAACAAATTCCCATCGCTTCAAGTATACTCAAATGAAATATTAGGTCATTCTGACTAGGGATTCATTTTTACAAACTTTTCTAAATTAAGTTCTAGTTAAAATTATCCTGTATAATGTTATTATTCTAAATATCCATAGCTTTAATTTAACAAAAGCATTATTTATGATTCTAATCTAAATTAAAACATAATTGTGTAGATGACATTAAATGAAAATGTTTAAAACATAGAAACCCGTTAGGTTAGCCTGATTAAGATCAAATAATGAAGATATGGTGAGATATGGATCTTAATATTACGATTGCAGCCTAAATTTTTAAACACTTTGACCAATTTATTTGTTTATTGCTGTTTATTTCAATAATTCTAAATCCCAAAATGAAACACATAGTAATAAATTAAAAAGATCTTATTTTTAAACTGATATATCCATTATCTAATAACTAACATATATTTATGAGAGATTTTAATATAAAATAAAGCCATCCTGTGCCCCGGATGCCTATAACATGAAGTTATCTAACCAGCTGGATGAGCACAAGATGAAAGGAAGAGAGAAAATAAAAATTGTTTAAAGAAAAAAAGATGATACGCAATTCAGGCATCTACAGAGAGAATGGTAGTTAAGTAATAGACAGTCGATCTTTATCGCCAAATTTGATGGTGCCGGCAATGAGTTGCTAAACGGCTAATAACGGCAAAAAACTGCCATTATTTAAAAAATTATTCAAACACTGTCGTCTACCATTTTGTTGGTTTCGTTGGCGTCGACGGTTTATCGCCAAATTGGAATCCGTCGCCAATGAGTTACTAAAGCCAATGAGTTACTAAACCATTGGCGACCGTTGGCGTCGACGGTCTAATACGTAAGTACCAATTCCCATTGGTGTCAAATCCTATACGCATCTATTCAATTTTTGCTGAAGTTATATAACTGGATAGAGGGGACAAAAATGTTTAAACAAATGCCAACTATGGGTTGAAACAGGGAAATTAAATTACTAACTGAAAAGGAAAAGAAATTGATAAATTACATTGCGAACATCTGTATGGCATGTATGAGCATATAAACAATCACTGTAGAGTCAGAAATATGAAGCTTCCGTCTGGATCCTGAAGTTTTGATTTCTTTCGTGAGAACTGGCCTTTTGAGGGACTTATGGGCACTTTTGAAGTTATAATTTCAGTTTTAATAGATGATCACTATTAGATATCAGAATAGTTTTTCTCTTTGCAGTGCTTTACGTCATATTTATACGTCATCGTGAGTAAATAAATAAATGACAAAATAAAGCACTCTAATATAAGCATCTTTTCTGGTTCTCTTTGCACTCCAATTTAATATGAAACTTACGATTTTATGTCGCTTACTCTGAGACATAACAGTGCAAAGGGTTAACTATGAGACTTAATGAATGAAACACCTTACAAATATCATTATTAATAAGATATTTTTTTTTCAAAACTATGACCTAGCAATTACTTTTGGAACAAATATCATGTTGCCTTTAAATGAAACTAATAGTTAATCCAAAGTGTCTTAAAAAGGAATTTATATTACTAACACAATTCTACAAAGTACAAGTTACTATAGTCACGAAATTAATTGTAAAGAATTTTATTTCATGCAACGAAGTAAAATTGTAAGCTTATTTCTATCATTGTGGGAATAAATAGATAATTATTTTTTTCTTGTTATATATTTTTTTCTTGCTTAAAGGAGAATTACTAATTATTGTAGACACTTCTTGCATCTATTTCTTCTAAATGTATTTAAGAAAAAACAAAACTGAAACACTTTGTAAATTATACATCTTTATATTTAAATAAAATTAATTACTAAAATTTATGTTTAAATTGATTCAGAAACATTGATTAAAAATCAAAGTGAAATAATGTAGTAGTGAAATAATTTTCACAAAAATGATAATTTTTTAATCTCATATCAAGTAATCTTTGTATGGTGATATCTTCAAAAATTATAGAGATCAAACTTTAAATATTTTAACCCCGCTATCAACCCTTTCCCCTTTAGAGGGGTATAAAAATCTCTAATAGCGTAATTCATACTTTCAAGCGCAGTGCAAAATTTTATTTTAATCAATCCGAGTGCATAGAATTGTATAAAATCACTGTTAAACAAACCAATAAATATACATTAAAATTTCTAGAGAGATATATATAAAGATAGGCAGATAGATAAATAGACTGATAAACGTCGAAACTTTATATGCTTTTTTCTTTTGCTTAGATATAAAGAAATTCCTTCCCTTTGTTTAGTAAATCGATTTCTTATCTTTCAACTTGCATAATTTTTGAGCAACCCTATATGCAAATAGAATAATGACATCTAAAGTTTCATATGAATTATAATCGTTTTGAAATATACGATTTGTAAATCTATTGATACATTGAATTAAAACAAGAAGTCTGTTATGCCTCTTTCATACCAAATTATTAATTAGAATATCTATTATTAATTAGGTATCTATTTTTTTTCGTTTTGATTTATATTATAGCAAAAAAAGAAACATCATCGTATTCTTCAAAAGAAATATCATCGTATTCTTGTCTTACAAAAATCTCATTAATAATGATCTGAAAATACTTTGAAAAAAATTACTTCTTTTTTACTATCTGATTTATTCTGGTTTCAGGCAGTTTTGAGAATGATGGTGGTGATTTGTCATTTCTATTATTAAAGTACATTTATAAAAATTATTCACAAAAAAATTCTGTATGCATAATATATGAATGCCACTGAAAAATTTTATAAGAAGGAATCGATTCTTCCATTTTAAAGAATTGCTGGACCAGATGAATTACTGATTCAGTTGTATCATTAATAAAATAAATTATCCATAAGCTTTGGATTATGTCAGTAAATCAATAATGCGAAATATTTAAAGACAAAGATGGATGTTCCCTTTTTATTTTGAAATTTTATTAGAAAATTTGAAGCGGATTATGTTTTGAACTGTATTTCATGCCACTTCTTTATAAAATACTTATATATTTGTATTTCCTCCGCTGTGGATGTAAAAGAATATTTCTCAAAAGTAATATATTTATTTAAAATGAGTAAAGAATTTATCAAAATATGTTTTCGTTGAAAATGCAAATTATGTACATTCTACTTAAATTATATTTTCTTCATAACTACAGCAGATTTTTTTTGTTTAATTTACCATTCATGATTATAAAAAAAGCTTTTGCAACCTGATCTGAAAAAAAAGATTAAAATGAAATCTGCTATGCATATTTCAATGTATCATGCCAGGACATCATTTCTTGAACCACCAAGCACCACGTGCTCGTGCGAGTTAAATTATATTTTTATTCATTTTAACTGTTTCATCGAATGAGTCACTTTAGTACTGCAAACGACCCCTAAAATAACCTGGTCTCGCATTTATCGTTTAGAAACTATCAGCCGGCTTTCTGGTACAGAGGTAGCGCGTCTTCCTCGTGCTCTAGGAGTCCCGGTTCTGGCACGTTTGTTCTTTTACGTGCTATCTGTGAGATGTGTGAATGTGCCCCCCCCGTATAAAGGGGCTGTGCAAGCAAATGTGGTGAGTGTGTAGCTAAGTTGTACTCTTGGCCCTAGTTGGCGCTACTTCAAAAACAAGAGACGTCCCTTTCGGCTTAAATCTGCTGCTGTATCAGCAGAGGGCTTGTCCATGACAAGTGTCATAAGTAGCAACAACAACAACAGAAATTATCACATTTCCTATTAATTTCATTTCGTATAATCACGTGCTGTTTTATTTGCTGTAATAATTAATGCGTTGTTGCAAGCTGATTTTTTGAAATGCTCGTGCAGATAATATTTTTTTTTATTTTTCGCCTACGAGTTTTTGTTTTTGACGCCCCAAAACCTCATTACTAAAACAATATCATGTTCTGACATGATAAAATGTTGCACTAAAATTTTGAAATATAAAATGTTTCTGATGAGAATGCATTATAAGAATATTTTAATTCCTGTTTCAAGAATTTTATATAAAGTTCAAATTAGAAGTTTAATTTATTTAAATTTGATTCTATACAAAGAATGATATTAGAAGATGAATAATTTTAATAATATATATCTAAATTAATGAAACATAAATCAAATATTAAAAAATTATAAATGTGAAAAATTAAATTTTTGTATATTATTAAAAATGCATTATTTTGAATTATTATAAAAATGCAATATTATAAAAATGCATAATTTTAAAATGTATTAATATTTTAAATTAAACAGGAAGGAATGTAATACTTTTTTTTATCCATTCCTACTTTCAAAATTCCATCAATAAAATAGAAAATGCTCCTAGATTTTTTTAAAATTTCTTTAAACTTGCTGTAGTATCATGTTGAGGAAATTTTACGTTGATACACTGCTGATATTTTACGTTTATGCCTATTTTGACGCATTGTTGTATAAATTTATCTGATTATTTGTCTTTAACTTACTAAAGAGTTTTCGAAATCCTCAAATATATATTGAATAACACGCATATACATTAATTCCTATTCAAAGTTTGAAACCTTAATTATATTCTAAATAGTCAGATATTGATGTAAATTAATAAAATGCGTTATATAATGCCAAATTTTTATTTTGTGCCATTTATGTCTATAAATATATTTCTTTAATATTATCTAAAATTTTATACTTAATCTCCCAATCTTACCATATCATCATTCATTTTCATAGAAAATGTTTCATAATCTTTCGATTAAAAATGACTAAATTGATTGCTATTATTTCGGAGGTTATTGGGCTATCCAAATAACCTCTTCTATTAATATTGACTTATAAGTTGTGATGCTCGTTCTATACAGACGTTTCTTGCCTCAAAATAGAATTTTAAAACAGACGTGACTAGAACAGTTTTAGCTGAAGAAGAAAAGGTTATGTTTTTACTAAAATGTTATATTAGCTTTAGAAAAATCATTAAATATGATAAATATTTTCTGAATTTGCATTTGGAAATGTTTAAACTTTTTTTAATTTTTAAGTGGAGATATTATACTTTTTGATAATTTGATTCAAGCAATATAAAATTGATTGATTCAAGCAATATAAATGTCTTCACATCATTTAAAGCATCATTTTAATATAATTTAAAGGAAAATTGATTGATTCAAGCAATATAAATGTCTTTACATCATTTAAAGCATCATTTTTATATAATTTAAAGGAAAACTTAGAGGATTGTATTTAGAAATGGATAATGCACTGCTTTTTTATGTAATGTATTCGTAAACTTCTGCTTCTTCTCATAAGTTTCCATATTTTTAAGTTGAATTTATTTAATTTGTTATTATTAGAATTTACACTATGGAGGTTCTATAATATGTTTTAATAAAAATGTTCATAGCTTTTAAATTAAGAAGTTTTGAATAGATTTTTATAACATATAAATAATATATAAACAATTTTCAGGATTATTATTGTTTGCATGATTTGTTATTGCGAAATTAAGTATAATCACTTGTGCATACTTCAACAAAAGAGAAATCTTTTGTTTGAAGATAAATAGGAAGAATTACATTTCATTGTTATTCTTGTTTCGTGCGCATGTAAATTGACCGTAATACAAAAGATCTCATACTTAAGGACTACAAAGCAAACAAAAAATCATATTGATGTATACACAGGAAAGAATTTTACATTTTGAATTTGATTTAAAATTTAACTTTCAAAAGTGTCATGCTATGCTTTAATTTTCTTTTATTGCTTTATTCATCATCTGAATTAAAGATTCCGAATTCTGTATTTTTTTCTACTTCGGAAAACTTCAACAATTTCGTTTTACCAACTTTTCTTCAGGGCATTCATTAGTTTCCAGGCTTTGAAATAAAAAAAAACTGATTATGCTCTCTTCTTTTTCCAAATATTTACCTTCTTAACTGCGAGTAAAAGGCTTATGAAGTTTCTCTTTCCATCTAAATTGTCTTGCTTCTTCTTGGATAGTCACTTTTCACTCAAAAATAAAAAAGAGAAACAGGTTTATAACTAAGAAAGTGGTCACTTCTTTTTCTGCTGTAAATACTTTCTTTCACTCTTTGATTATTCATACTTTTTTTTCTTTCGAAACTAAAATAATAATAAGTTATATTCCTTTTTTTTTTCTTTTTAATATTTGGTAGAATTTCTTTGCGTTTACTTGATCAAGAACGCAAAAATAAATCAGAGATTTGTAGATATATTAAATCGATCTTAATCTCCATCAAATATTTCCCACCAAACTTTAGCTAAAGATATTCTTATCCTTTCTTCCCCCACTAGGATATAAAGAAAAGAAGACAGACCTCATCTATCAACCTGATATCACTTCCTGTGTCACGTGACAAATGTAGTTACTGCACAATAGTTGAAAGGTCAAGATTTCATGACACTTTCTTGGAAATATCAGTAACTAACTCATCGAATAAAGACGGGAAAAAAACGAATAAAGGAATAAAGAACAAATGCACAACCTTTTATATTCGAATCATTCTAAAATATTCGTGAATAATTGGTACGTAATTCCAAATAGTTTTTGAAATACTGAATCAAATAATTCGTTTAAGATTAAATGCATCTTTAGAATCTAACCTCATCCTATATATTCTCAATCAGAAACTAACTCATCGAATAAAGAAGAAAAAAAACCGAATAAAGAAATAAAGAACAAATGCACATACTTTTACGCTCGAATCCGTGTAAAATATTAGTAAATTAAGTAATTCGTAAAAATTAAGTAATGCCAAATAGTTCTTGAAATACTGAATCGAATAATTGATTTTTAAGATTAAGTGCATCTTTAGAATCCATCTATAATTATTTAACAAAATACCATTTATAATAACTATTAAAAATAACGTTCCATAAGGATAACATATTTTTCCATCAATCAGGATCAATCAAGATTTTTCAGCCATTCCTTTTAAAAGCATTTTTGGCGAGTATTTGCTTTTCTACGCGGCATGAATGTGCCAATAATTATGATTAATTTTTGTTTTTATTTCAATTTGAAGGTATCTATTTAGGAATAGAAAATTAGTATTTATTAAAACAAAACATTCCATAAATAATCCTTAATATATCTATTGCTACTTCTACGAATACAAAATGTGATATAAAACGGTAAATTATTTATTATAATATGAATTCATTTTTCTACTTAATCCTTTCACAGCGAAACTTCAATTACTTGTAGTTAGTTTCTGACGTAATTTGTAAATTTTGTGCATTTTATTCATATTCTAAATGCAGTGTTTTCATTTCATCCGTGGTATTTGTAGCAAATGAAATGTGTGGGTGTGGGTGGGTGGGTGTAGGTGTGTTTTCAGATAAATTAAACTAAATTTTATAAGATTAATTAAAAATTAATTAGTAACATAGTAACTACTTTTCGGTCGTTCAATTTTATTACTTTTTATACTTAATTTTAAGATAATAATAGCATGGGAAAACTTTTATCTATTCGTAGTACATATTTTACTTGAACAATCTAATTTCAAAGAATGTAATTTGTTATGTGAAGATTTTTTTAGTAATTACTTTATTTGTTAATAAATGAAACGGGTTAATAATGAATTCTTTTCTATTCCCAATTAAGAAATGTTAAATTCTTTAAACATTTTAATTATTATATATTTTTTGAAAAATTGTAATGATAAATTTAAGTTTATTCACCTCAATAATAATCCCTCGTTCTTGCCATGTCATATTATAATTAAAAATTATTGATGTAAAATTACTCAAATCACAAATTATGTCGAAGAAAAATCAAAAGGTCCTTATTTTTTAAATCTTTTATTATTTTCCTTTCTTCTATCGAAAATCTTTTTCTTCTATAAAAGCATTAGTAAATATTTTTAACCATTTTTAAAAGAATTAAACTTTATGATTTTTTCCCTCGGTTAGGCTAATTCCCATCTGAAGTTTTATTTCTTTCCGTAACATGAAGTACTCAACAAAAATATAAATTTAAAAAAACATTATTATTATTTCTTTTATTGTATTATTTCCTTTACATCGCCACATAAAAATAAATGAATTAACAAAATAATGTTAATGCAATTCAAAAAAAATTATAGAAAAAAAACTCAGAAGATTTATCTTGCATAATAAGGAATAATTGCTCGTAAAATCCGGCAATAAATTAAAAATTCTTCACTTTAAATATTCTTTCAAAAAATATCTTCTGCTGCATTACACCCACCTGTTGACACTCATCTTCCAATGTAAAAATGCAGCAGGGAAGAAAATATCTTCTGATCAGCCTTCTGTCCAGTGTGATTGATCACTTAAAAAAATGTTTTCATCCTTTACAATTTCCGCATAGCTTTGAAAAACAATTCTTAAATTTATTTTAGTGCTGGGATTTTGCAGGGTCTGCCATCTAGGGGAAGGAACAATATGTATTTAATATCCGTATTCTTTTCTTTTTCACAAAAATTTAAGGCCCCAAATGGCATCTTGCACCTAGGACCTTCATAGAGAAAACAGGCTCGGGGATTTTTCATCACGAGTTTTGGATATTTGTATTTCATCAAAATAAAATTGTAAGATCATACACTCTATAACAAAATATAGACGCACCAAGAAGGAGTTGTCCAATTGAAACGAAAATTGAGGGATAGAAAGACGATGAACAGAATAGTAAATGATTAAAATCTCAGAACAATTGAACAATTTATTTCAGAGTTAGAGTAACAAGTTCAATAAAGTGTTAACCCACCTCTAGCCTGGGTACAAGCTGCCACACGACGTGGCATAGACCGATAAAGCTACCGGATGGTTTCCTACAGTATTTCCTGCCAAATTCGCTCCAATTGTCGAATGAGGTCATCAACATTCTGTGGCAGTCATTATGGCCTTCTGACAGTGATTTGTGAAGCAGAACGTGTTGTGGGGAGCTTTTCCACCCCATGTGCTATTCATAGATGAGGGAATGATTATACACGTATACATTTTCAATGCCTAAATTCACCTCATGTGTTATTCATAGATGAGGTGATGATTATACACGTAGACATTTTCAATGCCTAAATTCACCTCATGTGCTATTCATAGATGAGGCGACGATTATACACGTATACTTTTTCAATGTCTTAATTCACATGTAAGGACAACAGAAAATCCACTGGACACAAGAGTATATGCATTCCAAAAACGCTTTGAATGTTTGACCGCGTATTGAATGAGATTATCTCAACGGCCCATACCATTTACCAACACGATGGGAGACATGGCTGCTGAATGGCCATTAATCTCTGATAATTCTGGATGAGTTGATGTCAGAAACTACAGGTGGTTTCGATTGCTGTTCACATTCAAATGAGGTTTTAGTATGATAATGCACCAACCCATTTTAGTATGGATATCTTCAATTACATGGATGCTATTTTTAGAATGCGCTGGGTTAGGAATTGGAGTTCGAGTTGTATTTTAATAGTGCAAAAACCAGACATGGCTATACTACGCCAAACGCATGGTGAAGACATAAACATATGGCAGTAAAAAAAGTTCTAAAATACACTTAATTCGTTTTTTAGAAAAGTTGTTAAGTATTACAAAGTAAGTTTCACACTATAAAACTAACCCTGTTTGATGTAAAATGCCTATCGATTGTAATAATAAACAAATATTGAATAAGTATTTTTTCCCATTAGATCATAAAGAAATAAAATCGTATTAAAAATGGTTCGACTTTAGAATTTAAAAATTGGTCGAATGTAGTGGGCAGGTCCTATGGCCTCCACGATATCTAGATTTATCAAGTCTCAGGTTTCCCTATAGCGGCATTTTCAAGTCCTCGTTAATGAGACTCAATTTGACTCCACTGGAGAACTCGTCTCTCGACTTTCTCGCAAGCTCCGTGAAATAGCCGGCGTATTTGAATCGGCACGTCAACCACTTCACTGATTCTGCTAAGCTCGCCTTACTCTCTTGCGATAACAATTTTGAGCATTCATTGTGATCGTTGCTCAAAACATTGCATTTAGCAACGATGTTTAAATAATCAATGTTTTGCATTTTATCTGTAATTGTGTGTGTGTGTGTGTGTGTGTGTGTGTGTGTGTGTGTGTGTGTGT
>JAOUZG010036171.1:794179-811949 GCA_026289955.1 Argiope argentata
TGTGTGTGTGTGTGTGTGTGTGTGTGTGTGTGTGTGTGTGTGTGTGTCTTAGTTGACACTGTCACCCACAAAATTTGTACTATGAATTTATAATCAGCCTTTATGCATACAATATTCATCCACCCTTATTATGAAGACATATTCTAAACTATTAAAGACCCAGGTAGCACATCCTATAGCATAATATTGCTCAATATTGAACGATATTATATGATATTAAACAATATTCCACAATATTATACAATATTAAGAATATTGATTAATATTGTAATATATTTGTGTTTTACTAGAGAAACTATAAAAGAATCGTTAATTTAAATAAGGTATATTAGTATAATAGTACTGTTATTTTTATAAAAACCTTGAAATTAAAATTTTTCAAAGGCCATACTTTTACAATTTCTTGTAAACAATCGTGTTCAGTTAAATATTTTTGGCATTCTAAAATTTCCTTAAAAATTATTCCATTCTTCGGTGACTAAAATTTAAAAGGTTGTAATGATTGGAATATATTATTTCAAAAGAATTCGAACCATTTCGCTGTTCTCTCGACAAACATTAAGTATCTGCCGATGAGTGAATGATGATTGGTTCCAGCCTTAAAACCTTAAAACAATAATATTCACATCTTCATAATTTGACTATTTTTATTCAAAGGAGAAAGGAAAAGCTCATTTTGCTCTTTTGCTCCCCCAATAAAAATATTTTTGATTGTAGTTAACAAACTATAGAAATTTTCCACTTCCATTCAAAATTATCAAATGATAACTCCTTCATCAATGAAAAAGAGAAAGAGTGAATTGCAGTTAAAATCGTAATATCTGCTTGTATTGTTTTTAAATATTTCCCTATTTCCCCTGTTTAATCCTGGGTTTTTCCCTCAAAGCTAAAACCAGAGACTTTTATATTCTTTGCATTATTTTGACGAATCTCTTACAGCTCATTTTGCAAACAAAATAATAAAAAATAAACCGAAAACCTTAAGTATATAAAATGGATTTTAGGTGGTTTAGTTTTCTTTATCTCAATCAAAATTTCTCTCACAAACTTCTACGAAGGAATATATTTTTCCTTTTATTTTAGCTTTTACACAAAAGGTAAGAGGGCAGACATCATTTATCAACCCGATACCACTACTTGTGTCACATGACCAATGAAACAACCGTTCAATAGTTGAAAGGTCAAGCTTTCATGGCATCTTGGAAAGATAAGTGACTTCCTTATCGAATAAAGAATGAAATGGAAAATAAAAGTTCTATGCTACAAATGCACATTCTTTTACTCCTAAACTAAATCAAAATATTCTCCAGAATTGAGAATATTATAATGAATTCACTGAATTAGAATTCTGATAAATTTCTGAAAATTTACAAACAAAGAACTTTAATTAATAATTTTTGGATTTTTTAATTTAGATTTTATGCCCAATGAGTTATTACTGTTATTAATGCGGATTAAATGAAAATAAATAGTAGTTCCTAACCATCGACAATTAAATGTAAAACTTGATTTTAGAAATCCTTATTTACATTCTGGGAATAAAGGTCTCGAAAATTAAGATAAAAAAAATTGGGTATTTACGTATTATACCATCTGCGCCAACGATCGCCAACAGTTTAGTAACTTTTTGGCGACAGATTTAAATTTGGCGATAAAGATCAACGGATTACATTGTTGCCGGATTGCCCTAATTGGCGGTTAAGCAACTCATTGGCGATGACTTCAAATTTGGCGATAACGTTGGACGATTTAATAAGTAAATACCAAAATTTGCTCCATCTAATTTCATTTAATGTAAGTTGCTGTTGTTGTTGTTACTTATGTCACCCGTCAGCGATTTTAAACCGAAAGGAGTGTCTCTTGTTTTCGAAGTAGCGCCAACTGGGACCAAGAGTACGATTTAGCTACACACTCATCACATTCGCTTGCACAACCTCCCTTTTACAGGGGGGGAGGGCACATTCACACGCCTCACAAATAGAACACAGAAGAACAACCATGCTCGAACCCATGAAACCTAGCTCTAGAGGAAGACGTGCTACCAATGTGCCAAGACGCCGGCCCAATAAGCTGATAATATTTTGTGGTTGGGTTTTATAACAAATATTTATTTATTTCTTCATTTTAACAGGAAACAATTTAGAATCTTTTCATTCATGACCTGATGTTGCATATACAAAGTTATATGTTTATTATAGAACATAAAATTTGGAAGACAAGGAGACTTTTAACGGTACATTAATATAAAATTAACATCAAATTTATACCACACATTTTTTTTGGTAATATCTTAGATTTTTTTACACAGGTTTATAAAATATAACATCCTAACCCTTTAGGTGTGCGAGTTGGACATTAAATTGACTCGGGTTCACATTGGTCATACTCGTCTCACACATAAATAACTGTTGTTTGATGACTGATGCATCTGAATTGAATGTCATTCTAATTTAACTGTCATTTATTATCATGTCAGAAGATACTGCTGTTTTTTGGGATGAGGTTTTTAGCGTCAACAAAAATCCGTAGATGAAAAATTTACATTCTATTATATGCACGAGCATCTCAAAAAAATCAGTTTTTAATAATGTGTTGTCACTGCACTTACGAACGCTCTGATTTTAAAAAAATAAGTTAATGACTACAGCAAATAAAACCTAAAAAGAATTAGTTTGGAGCACGTGGTTATATGAAATGAAATAAATAGGAAAGGAGGTCTTTTTTTTAAACAATCGATGCGAGACAAAGTTTTTTTGATCGTTTGCAATGCTAAAGTGACTTCTTCAATGAAACAATCAAATTGAATAAAAATATAATTCAACTTGCCCGAACACGTGGTGCTTAACCGTTCAAGAAATGATGCTCTGACATGATATATTGAAATATGTATAGTAGATTTCATTTTAATCTTTTTACTATAAAGTATGTAAGAAAATTCAAGATAATTATTGTTTATTACATCATATATTCCATATCCTTCCCGGCGTATTCCATTTGTAGAATTTATATCAGCATATCATCACATTAAGTTAAAATCAGCTGGACATACTGATCATATTCAATTTTCATTCCTATGCTAAAAGCTATGTGATTAAATATAGTAATTTATTCACAGGTTCAATATTTTTTATTATTATTTGAGAAAAATAATTTGGAACTTGTATTTTATTAATGTTAAAAAACACATTAACAAATTTACTTTTAACAAATCTGACATTTAACCCCTTAACTGGTTTATTTTCCTTACTATCTAATAAGATGACACCTTCTATTTTGGGAATATTTTCTTAATTTGATTCAAATGGAAAAGTTTCATCGTTTTGATATTTGCGATATGTTTTCACTATTCTTAATACTCTCGTTTCATAAAATCATTAATAATTTTTAGAAAAACACAAACATGTAAAGAAAATTAACTGTTTATATCATTTATCATAATTTGATTGGTTAATTTATTCGGACCTCTAATCATTGATAACCACATCATTAATTTATGCAATTAAAATTCTTTTTACATTTTATAAGGTTTATACATTTTTCAAGTAATTATTGTCGGCATATTTTAAAGAATTTAAAAAAGATTTCTTTTTGTATAATTTATTTTACAAATTGGACTTTATTCAGATGAATACTGACAATTTCTGTTTCATTCGATAGTAATTTTTTATTTAAAATGTAAACATTTACTAAAAGATAACAAATTTAGTGTTCAAATGAAAAATGTTGTAAGTCACGTTTCTCAAAAATAAGTGTTTACATTCTGTCTTGTCTGTTAATGTTCAGAAAGCCGAAAATATTCTGTATAAAAATGATGGCGATAATTAATTTCAACTTTCGTATTTATCTTGCACATTATAGAAGAATATTATTACATTACGAATATTATTTAGTTATTTAAAAAATTTTTCACTCTCACAAAAATTAAAAAATTAAAAAGTCAGAAAACCAGTTTAAAATGTTTCATGGCTTTCATCTTCTTAAAATGTATTCCTTTGCAAGGTTTATTCTAACAAATATATTTTTTAATATTTTCAGAAATTAATTATGTTTTCCAATTAATTTAGTTAACAATAATTATTGCAAATAAGGTATCACTTTGCAATAGACTGACTTTAATTCCTGTACTCATTAATATTTATAATTAAATATAAATTAAATTCTAATATATAAAAAATATTAAAAATTAAATAGGAAATTTCTCGTTTCAGTTTGATAATCAAAGGTATTTATGAAAACTTTTCCCATTAAATTAGTTTTAAGCCTCTGAAAACTCTTAGCTATTTTTTAGTTTTTTAATTTATTTATAAAGAGTGAGAGAATGGTCTATTTATTAAAAGATATCTTCAGCAACTCCATTATTTACTGCATTCTCCAGAAAAGAAAATTTGGTTCTTTATCTAATTAATTTTGGTTCTTATCCTACTTAAAAAAGCAATCAATGTAATTATTTTTTTTTAAAATTGAATTCACAATTGATATTATAAGTTGATAGTTTTTGTTAATCATAGTTAATTAATTTGATTAATTTAAAATATTGGTTGATATTGAGCGTGTTTAATTTCAATAAAGCGTTTGTCTGAAAAAACTACTTGAAATATTTCAATCACTTATTTCTGGAAATTAATTATTTTATAAGCGTACTTTTCAGCAATTCTGAATTAATAGTGAACAATTTAGGAAATTTTCATTAGAATTTTTTTTAAATTCTAAATACCTTTCTTATTATGCAAATATTACGAAATCTTTAATAATACTTCAATAAATTCTGACGATCAAATGTAATTTTTTTTCGTTCTTTCTAAACAAGTAATTATTAAATTATAAAAAATTGGCTTCACTGCAGGAAAAAAGGATTTAATTAAATTATTTTTCATCCTCAATGTTCACTTAAAACTTACTTCTCTAGCAAAACTATAATGTTATTTCCTTTATTTTCCATCAATAAATTTAATTGTATTAATTTTCCCTTTTGTTTTAACTTTACCAATGAGGCTTTTAGCTACAATTTTTCAATTTTTAAACATAGCAATCAAATAAAGTTATCTGAAATCAATATTCAATGCGTAGTATTGTCATCCATTTTGAAGCAAACAATGACTTTTAAAGCTCATCTTCTTTAAAAAAGCAGTCACTATTTATTTTTTAGATATTGCTAATTATTACAATCAATCTACTTGTCGCGATGAGTGAGTTTTAACGATAGTAATAAAATCTTCATTGAATAAATTTCAGATCAGATGATTTTATGTTTAGTGAGATTTTTTTGTCTTGACAAAAATAAACATTTTTTATTTATTGATATAGATTTTTTTGTTGTTATATGCTTTATTTGTTGATATATAAAATGTGGGTTATAAAGAATTTGTTACTAGAAGTAAGAATACCGAAGTTGCTAGATTGGGATTTTTAACTAATCATTTAATTTTTATTTTCACTCGTTCTATTTATTTAATTATCAATGACTATAAGTACAAGTCATGCATATTTGAGAATTACAAATTTTTTAATACATTTTAAACATAAATTATAATGTTTCAGTTCTTTGTATTTCTTTGGATGTAAGGACTTTAAATACTAATTCTAATGTTTCAGTTCTTTGTATTTCCTTGGATGTTAGGACTTTTAATAAGGACTATAAAAATTGGTTGATAAAGTTCAATCAATTATAATTAAAAATTTATCTTCTTGTTTTCCAAATTTAAATATGCTTTTATACATCTGTAAAATTAATGTTATCTTATATTTATTTAAAATATTATATCGATTTAAATTATTATCCTAGCTGTGCTTTAAATATTATATATATTTCCTGAAATATGTAAATTAATATAGAATTAGTCAAAAAAATTACATGATTGGATCTAAGTTAATTAGTGATTAACCAATTATCAAAAAAATGAAAGGGTGTGATCAATCATATAGTGCAATTCGAAAATATTTTTACTGACATAGAAATGCTTAAATTTCCAAAAGCAATCATATATTAGTTGGATTTAGTTCATTCAATTATATTAAGGTCTCCTTTTTAAGCAACTCTACAGGTATTGGTTGGTTGGTTGGTTCTAATGGCACTTGCCTATGGACAAGCTCGCTGCTGGACCCAGCAGCAGATTTAAGCCGAGTGAAGCGTCTCTTGTTTCAAGTAGCGCCAACTAGGGCCAAGAGTACGACTTTTGCTACACACTCATCTCATTCGCTTGCACAACCCCTTTTTACAGGGGGGCACATTCACACATCTCACAGATAGTACACAAAATAACAACCATGCCCGAACCAGGACTCGAACCCGGGACCTCCTGAACACGAGACAGACGCGCTACCCCTGTGCCAGCAAGCCGGCACTCTACAGGTATACAGGAACGAACATCATGATTTTGAATGATCAGATGACGAGAACGAGACATGATCTAGCGCCCCCTCTCCAAACTTCCCACCATACTATTCTAGAAGGAGAAATACATCAGCTGGATTTTTAAATTGGTTATTTATGTTAAATATAAAATTGAATCATGTTTAGTTAACTTTTAAGATGCTCTGGGGAAAAATTCAAAAATACGCTTATGCTTTTAAGGATCTGGAGTTTACTTAATCAACGACCCTTCGTGAGTTGGCCCTTTTGAGCCGGAGTTTTAAGCCAATAAAATTAACTGCAATTTGAGAAATACTGGAAATTCTGAAATGAAGTTTGATATACATACATAAAAAGACAAGGGATCAAATTATTGAAAATCTCTTTTTCCGCAATGGGAAAATTCTGAGATATTTATTAATTAACTCTATTAATTAGTCTGGTTAATCAATTTATAAATCTAAATAAGCCTTCTTGATTAATTTCTATCCACAAAAATTTCTTGAAAGCAAACAACAAAGTTACAGAGGGGACTCAATATTTTAAAATACTGTATATATTTAACAACATCCATCCTTGCATAGGGGTACAAAGTCTTGTTCAAATCCCGGTTCGGGCATGGTTGTTCTTCTGTGTTCTATCTGTAAGGAGTGTGAATATCCCTCCACCAGTAGAAAGGGTCTTTGAATGTGATGAGTGAACAGCAAAAATCGTACTCTTGGCCCTAGTTGGCGCTACTACAAAACAAGAGACGCTTATTAGGCTTAAATCGCTGACTACCTCAGCGAGCTTGTTCCTTGGCAAGTACCATAAGAAATAATAAAATATTTGTCAAAAACATAATAAAAACCCATCAAAATATGCTAAAAGCAAGAAATCATAGTTTTATGCGCTTTTGCATAAATCTGTGATTTTTTTTATTTTAATTTTTCACAGAGACTTTTTGCTACTGCACTTCTTCCTTCCATTGTAAATCGGAACACGAGAACAACAACAAAGACGTTTTAAGAAGGCAAGTTTAAAAATTTAAATAAATATATTTAACAATTAATTAATCTATTTAATAATAGTCAATGAACCAATAGCGTGAAAAATAATCTTTTATGTGATTTTAAAAAATTTTAATATATAAGGAATATATAAAAGAACTGCATGAATAAAATTTAATATGCTGGTATTTTTTCCCATCAATATTGTGCGAATCTAATCCGTATGACTGTGTGTCCCATCTATTTATGTAGTAACTGAAACAAAAAAAGACTCCTTGAAAAATAAAGCTAAAATCATAAAAATGAATCTAATATGTAATACTGTGTTCCTGCATACTTCTGTAGTAGTGGAAACACAAAAAAAGACTCCTTGAAAAATCGCGCTAAAATCATTAAAAAAAACTTACAAAATTTAATGTACGATATTAATTGTTAACCAACTATAAATCAACCTTTTCACAAAACCAATCAAATTAATAAATATTTTTATGATACATATTTTATTATCTCTATTTTATACGCCGAAAATACTTATAGCAAAATTCGCGATGCTCTATATTGAGAAAATATATAAAGAAGTGAAAAGAAAATAGTCCCTTGGAATTTTATTTTATAATCAGAATATTTGAAAAAAAAACATAATCGTTTCATTTTTTTTAAAAAAATTATTGCCGTTTTTTATTATAATGTTTATTTATAATTTATATTATTATTTATGTTAAATTTTTTATTTCGAAATCTGGAGATTTAAATTTTGTCAAAAGAAAAACTCTTTATCCTATAGTCGGTCAGAAATCTTTAAGTATAATGCCAATTTGCAGGTGTATCTAACTAATCTCAAAACTATCATGTATTTTTGTAAAACTACAGATCGTTTTTCACAAATCTGGTAGCCTAAATGCATTGGTTACTATAAATTTAAATTTAAATTTTGTAAATTCTAATTACAGAAAGAAAAATAGATTCAAACTTACTCAGAACTTAAAAATCGAGATGAATCTTCATAACTTGATATTAAAAAACATCCACTATAAAATATTAATTGAAATTAAGAAAAAAATTGAACTTCGTTCTAATAATGGATAGTCATTTATCATAATGAAATATTCTTCAAAGAATTTTTTAAACTTAAAATTAATTAAAACTATTGTATTGTAACTAATTAACTTAAAGCTTAGCATAGTAGCTATACTAAGCTTTAAGCTGATAGTAAACATTCAGAGTTAATAAATAATCCCAGTTAAAGAATTTTTTTCAAAATTTTGACTTATTTTTTAAATAGAACATCTGTAGTCGATTTAACTAATGCTTAGAGTTTGTTAATATTTTTGACAAAACAAAAACCACCCTTTTATCTTTATTTAATTGTAATTTGTCTTAAAAACCTTTAAGAAAGCTAAAACTAGAAAGTAGGCATTTCTTTATGGCCGAATCTATGCAAAAAAAAATCCAAAAATGACTGGGGTAAAAAAAAATACTATTAAAGGTTATGCGTAAATATCATACAATAAAAATAATAATGTCAAGAAATAATCAGAGATGTAATATTTATTAGTAGTCATTTTTATATTTTCTACGTTTTTAAACACTTTTATTTTTTGCATTTTTTGTTAAATATGAAGATGGAATATTTACTCAATTTTTCATCCTCTTCATTTTTATCTAGAGTCCTGAAATTCCATTCACTTATGCGTTTTTGATGATCATATGCCATTTTAATATTTTGTGAACTCCGTTATCAAATGATCAATCAATTTAAACTCCATACAACAGCCTTAGAGAGTATTTGTGGAAAGCTGAATTTAACATTCAATATTGCATATAAAAATGAATTTTACATTCAACAGTATTTCTAAGAAAATATTTTTTTTAAAAAAAAAGGAACTTTTTACGAACTTAAATGAATTTGTTTTAAAGTGTGTTCTAATTATTTTTGTTATTTTAGCTTTATAAATGGCAATGTTTTAAAATTATATTTTTAGTTGTGATGTAATGAAAGCCATTTGCTTGGAATTAAGAAATTCAAGAGGGTCAGACGAATAAATCCTAAACAATATTACATTAAACACCAAATTAGTGTTGAAGTCAATAAAATTAAATATCTTTTATTTTTCAATGCAGTATGATATCTTTATCAAAATACTTCTAAAATCATAAAAGTTGAAGAAAAAGCATAAAATTTCGAAAATGGAATTTCTTTCAATTGCTGGTTAAATTTTCAAAGCAGACATTCTTGAAATTATTGAAAAATTACTAAACAAAATTAAGTTAAATATAAGGAAGGAAAATTTTCTTTTAATTTAAAGTTATGTTATGCATAAATTACACTCATATGCAAGTTATCATATCAAATTACACTGTTTATGTATTTTTTTAATATTTTGTTCTTCAAAGAATAATTACATGTAACATTTCACAGCATTATGTCCGATCAATATTAAATATTACATTAATTCCTTTGCTTTATTTATTAATTGCTTTTGACACTATTGGAAATTGAATTCATTTCAAGCTTTAACATTCCTTTAAGAAATTATTTAAAATAATCCATCTAAATTGTAATATTGTTTAGAAAAAAAGGAACTTCTTGCATTAAAATTGCACCCATAATAATAAATTTTACACATAATTTGATGAATAAAAGAAACTCCTCTTTTTCTATATAATAAATTTTTTTCTATCCGAAAATATAATTATCGTCTTGAAGATGAATTGTGTACCTTTCATATTAGAAGTATGAATTTAGTAATGACAATCAAATTTAAAGAATTGCATCTTAGCCTATGAATTATATATACCTAAATAAGTTTTTTAATTATGCTTTCATAAAAATCATAAGTATAATAAATAACTGATAAAATTGGTTCAATTACTGCAGATTGGTATAATTTGTTTTGAGTTATCTCACTTTGAAAGGGATTATAAATTGCGATAAACCAACAATAATTGTAGTCATGGTGTTTCATATGAAGTAAAAAAAGCGAAATTAGTGAAATGCTTTGTACTGGGGGACTCTGTCATGGGTTTTCCCATTAAAAATCATGTAGTACAATTTTCTTATTATTTTTTAGAATTTTTTCCGAAATTGGGATCTATATCATGGACGAACATTTATCACATATCATGCATGACTCATAATACTTCGTTTGAAATAAATATCCACGAATTCCATCCAATTGTTGGGAGTCTAAAAACTCCTTAGTAATTTTTTCACTCATAAGAAAAATGATTTCTCTAAAAAATGGGAATCAGAAACCTGTGGTCATCTATGAGAAACCTAAGGATCAAAAATTGATTATCTTAGATCAACAGTATAGCCAGGGAGGCTGATTCTTATGTTCAGCAGGATATTTTAAATATTTAAATCAGAAGCACATAAAAAAATTCGTAATTCAGATAACAGGCTATAATTTTTTGTTTAATTAAACTACTGAAAATATAAACTTCAAAAATTTATAGCTTGAATTATCTCTTGAGATTAGCACTTCTACCCTAATAATATAATAAATTTATATTAAATAATTTGGCCATGAAAATAATAAGAGAAAAACAGTGAAACTATTAAGGTTTAGCATGACATAAAATCCTGAGCACTAAAGTTCATAATTGAAATTCCTCTGGAGTTTCATAAACTATTAAACTATCAAATTTATCATTACAAGACTTTATGAACGACGTAATTTATATTTTCCTTTATTTTGTGACAATAACTCTGTAAAATAACTTTTAATAACATATATTTCACTTTATGGGAAACAGCTTGTTAATAATAATGATTGATGACATAATTTAATGATTAATTTTACTATCTCGTTATACATCAAAGAAAAGAAAGAAGAATGCTTGTATTTTTCCATTAAAGTAAATATACAACAATTAACCACTTTAACCGGTAACTAAAACTTTTTTTTCTCCAATTGAAAGAATTTATACCACAATTTAGAAATATATGGCAAATTTTAAAGAGTTAATAAGAATTTTAACTTATAGTTTAGAAACTGTTGAGTTTTCTTGAATTAATTTTGCCGTCTTAAAATCTTCCTTTGCTGCTCATATTATTAAAATAAGATAAATACTAAAAGATGATAATTGCTTTGTTATTATTTTGATTGGTTGCTAAGGAAGATGGAATGAAAGTATCTGCTTTTTGTTAAAGAAAAACATATTAGAGGAGATTAATTGTATCTCTATAATTTAAAATAAAATTTAACTTTTGAATATATCGATTTTTTATTATTTGTACTTCTATTCTTATTAAAGAGACCTAAAACGTTATATTTTAAAACATATGAAATAACTTATATAATAAAGAATCAAATTCTTTGGGTTTTTAAAAATTAGAAAACTTTTTACAATCATTTCCTGTATTATTATTAATTTTTGATTAATTCCTAGTATAAAATGCAAATATTTTTAATTTAAATGTATGTATTTATTTCATGTATAAATTATATTTTAGGCCCCTTTAATTGTTATTGTTTCGCCAAATTCATCTCCAAATGGTCACTAAGTTTGTAGACATGCTCTGCGACTGCTGACACTGCTCCCGATCAGTAACTAACAGAGCTGATCGTAAAGTGGTTTTTCCAGTGATGGGACTGACCAAGCTGAGAAGCAACATTACAGGTTTACAAAAATATTGCATGACTATAATTATAATTCAAGGGTGTTTGTTTAATTTCAGGATATTCATACTCTATGGGTCAAAATTAATGTTTTATACCTAATTATGCGTAACATGATTTTGAGTTGATGTAATGAATGCACTAATGTACTCTTTTTTTAAATTATCATGCATTTGAATACCCCGAAAGCAACTCTCCAGACTCTTAATTTAATTATATATTTTTCTGTTTTGCTTTCATTTCTCCTTAATTCTTTCAGTAAGCGGAAACCTAAACAAAGCATATCATTTTTTTATTTTAATTTTTAAAAACTATCTATTAAAAATGTCGTAAAAACCATAATATATTAGACTGTTATACAGTTTTCAAAAACAGCATAATTCAATTTACAACGCTTCTGAAGCACATAATTTTATGTATAATAAACAAAATTGTATGTCTCTTATAATAAAATATCTTTCTTCTAAACTTTTGAAAACTCATTTTTGTAAGCTAATTTATTATTTCAGATATAAAACAGGCTCATGGACGCGCGGCTATTTAATATATCCAGCCAAGCAAACAGTAATGAAATTAAAAAAATTAATTACACTTATTTTTATATAATCTTCAATTTCAAACTAATATTTTATAAACATAGTGTTTTAATAGGATTTTGAAATAATTATTTCAGTTTTATAGATGCGCTGCTCTGAAATAAGCACAATTATATCTTCCAATTAAAATAAACCATTTTCAGTATAATACAAATAAATTTAATTTCTAGACAACAAAATAATGTAAAAAACAATTAAAATGTATTAAAAGGTTTTATGTCCCCTTGTTAACTTATTTTCATTCTCCTTCATGATTAAGATTGAACAAACTTGAATTTCTTGATTATTAGTTTTTTCAATTTTTTTCAATGTTATTAGACATATTTATATGTTATTAAATATATTTAAGTACATTTAATTTTTACAAATCTATTGCCTACATATTTTGTCAAACTCTAGTGGAAATATTTTTAATCATTTTAATCTCAATGTACATGAATTTTTAAAGTTTTCGAGTTGCAAAATAAGCAATGGTTTAACATCTCCAGTTTATTTAACTTTTATCATACGGGAATAATCAAGGATATTTTCACAAAAATTTACAAATATTGTCTTAGTTTTAAATTTTATTTGGAATTAAATCCCCCTTGACAAATAAATTTTTACGAGTACTTCGAATTTCAATATATTTACAATATTCCTTTTATTGCAAAAGTGTTTGGTTTTAACTTTTGAAAAACTTAAAGAAAAGGTGATAGAAATTTTAAGTACCATGAATAAATATATAAAATCTAACTTCAGACAATTGTAAATAAAAATTCAAGTAAATTCAATTCAATTCAATCAAAATATTTGTGCGATCCAATTTTGCAAATAAATACTGGAAGTCATATTTAGACTCTCCAACCAGCCCAAAGGCAAACGGATTTAAGACACTAGGGTTGAATGATGGGGCCACCACAACGGCAACAGTGTCGGGAACTGTGGTTGAGCCCTAATGGCCATCACCGGCCAAGGTACAACCCTCCCCGAAGAAAGTACGTCCAATCATCGATCAAACCCCCACCACCAGGGTAGCGAGATCCAACCACCATTTCGGAAGCATCTCACCCTCATTTTGAGGTGCCCCCGCTGGGGATAAATAAATACTGTACATGAAAATTGCTCTAAATACGAAAATGAGTTATAAAGAAGAGGGAGAAACATGTTTCAGGTTTAATTTGGGGTTTAATATATTTTAATATATTTAATATAAGTCAACAGTGCTTAGTAAATTTTCTATTTTTTTTTTCTGCTCTTCAGTTTATAGAAATAAGCTGCATGTAATTTTTTTTTATTTTATTAGTATGTATTCGTTCAGTTTAATTCAGTTGTATTAAATTATCGTTTAAAAGCAACAATGAGGTAGTTTTGGGACGGACGTCGTAATTTTGAACCACAGCCAGCTGACGAGGACGTCACCTTAACTTGTGCTTCCTCCCTCTCTCGGAACTTCCGCATTACACCAGCGTGATAATGTTTGTCCCCGACAAATTTATTGTGCATTATTAGAATATGAATAGTAATTATAGAAAGCCCACAAAGTTTTATTTTCTTAGGCCATTATTAAATTAACACTCGCTCTAATTAGCCACACTTTTAGATTATTCGCTTTTTTGTCATTAACAGCTTATTCTCAAACATTTTTCAGATATTGCAAACTTTCGAATGCTGGTTGTCGGGTTTTACAACTGCTTTTACCTGCAGTTAAATTTCATTCTGTGTTCCTTTTGATTTTCCCCTGATTTAGAGATACTGGTCAATTATTTTTAGATTTGATATCATATTATGAGTTAAGTTTCCTTCCGAGTGCTTTTTGATTTTCTCCTGATTTACAGATACTGGCCTGTTATTTTTAGGTTTGAAATCAAAAGTTAAAACTTCTGTATTGAAGTATTTAATTTTGTTTTGAAGTAATCAGTCATTGAATTTGACATGTTTTTTTTCAATTTCACAATTCTGCTAATAGCTTCGTTGATATACTAAAATAAAGCCCTAAGGTAAAGTTTTGTTGAAGTAAAAGTTTTAAATTAACTTCTTCAAAATAAATAAAAAAATTAATCTTTTGACTTTGAAATTTTTAAATATTTTTCTCCTTAATTTTGAACTATAGTAAAGAGAATAAATTCTGAAGAAGATAAATTCTTTCTGAATTTTTTCCCGTATGACTTTTAAGCCCGACATTGGGATATGATGCGCGAGTATCTAAAAAAAACTACTTTTATAAAGAATTATTTGAACTATTTTTAAAATACCTTATTCTGATTCCCAGATATATATGTTCAATTAATAAACAAAAAGATAAGTCATTGTCTTATAAAAAAATTATTGAAAATTCAAAGTCAACATCTTGTGAATAAAGATCAATAATTCTTACAATCTCACAAAACATGACTTAAAGTTATTTTCATATTTGATGGTTAATTATATAAATTTGAATTGACAAAAAAAGATAAAACATACAATATATAATGCCTTAATAAATTCACTGTACGAAAATGATTGGATAATTCTTATTTCTGCGTAGGAATTTCAAATTCCAAAAAAAGTAAATTACCAAGTTGCAAATATCTCATTTCAATAATAATAACAGAAGAGAATCTGTGTCTGAATTTGTATATTAGTGAAATATCTGTAATAAAAACGTGATATTTAGAGCGAGGTTTTTTCTTTTTGAAACCATAATCAATAAATTCAATTTATTAGAATTTAAATCGTATTTTGGCGTTTCAAGATAAGTTCAAAAAAATATTGTAGCCAAATAAAATTATACTCAATTTTAAACATCATCTTGCAATAGCACTATTTAATGAATGTTATCTCTGAGAGAACATAATGTTGTTTTTGTAGAGGGATTTGAATAATTGATAGCAATGAATAATTGAAGCTCTAAAATCACGTAGGCAGTAAGTGAATAAAGCATAAAGGGCAATAACCATCGATATAATTTTTTACATGCTTTTACCAATATTGCATCATTTTTATGCATACTTCTTTCAAAGTAGATGCATTTTTAAACGGTTGACCTGCATTTACCAGTATTTCTTTTTCAAACTGGTTTAAAATATTTTTTCTAAAAATAAACTAAGATTAATAATAATATAAAAATAATAATGTTCTCACATTATTACATGAAATTTACAATCTTATATTTCATTTCTCTTTTTTTCTGAATAATTTTTATTTATATATTAAATTGTTGCAGCGAAATCCATCTTTAACATTTGTTTAACCATTTTATAAAATATTTAATATTATTATTTCTTTCAATTTTTAAAATCTAAGGATGATAAATTCTGCTAATTATTAAACGTGCATGGGGAGTTAGAAAATGAAATTATTTTTAAGAAATATTTAAGTAAATTATCTAAGTTCCGGCGCATGCGCCAAAAAGCAATGATTTCGCCAAAATAAGCATGAGATGAAGAATGGAAAAACATATTAAAGTGAACCTATTATTGATAAATATATATTTTTTACTTGCCTTTCTTGATAAAAATTCAGCTGTAATAATTCATTTTTCAGCATTTTATTCGTTTTATTGCCAAGTATGCTTAGGAGATTTATATTTTCTTGAAATTCAAAATATCGTACTATGATTTTCTTCCAAAAAAAATATCATTTTGAAAACTTTTTATGAATTAAATGTCAAATGCAAAAGAAATGGCTTAATTTTAAAAATGTTTTAGAAAAGAAATTTACTAAAGGAATTTAAATTTCCTGTAAGAAAACCTATCTCTGCAAAAAATAAAAAATCACGAAATATATATATACGTCCATACCATATAAATTTTTGACATTTCAAATTGAGACTACTTATGTTAAAAGGCAATTTATTACAAATAACTTTTAGCTTTTAAGTTAAGTGACATTTTAAAATCAAATATACTTTTATTTGACTTTATTTTCACTCACACTAACATATTTATTACAAACTTTCACAAATATTGATCATTTCTATATTGACCTTTAATTCTTCAAATATTATTAAAGAAAATTTTCTGCTTCACTTTATTAGACAGAGAATTCTAGACAAGCTGGTTAAATATACAAACTTATGGTTTTGATTTTAGAGTTGCAAACTTTAAAGTACTTATTTAAAAGGAAATGCTCGATATGTTTAATTAAGTAGGAGTGAAACACTTATTCAAATCTTTGAAAGAATTTTTTTAATTACAATCTATTTGTATATAAATAGACAAAATAAAATATAAAAAGAATATTGTGAATATTTTATAGCACTTACAACCTAGGAAGTACTTTCTTTTATGTATTTATTTCATTCATGCATCATTAAATACTTTAATGAAAATTACAACGGACGAAAAACGCCTACTAACTTCTTAATTCTTTATTTTTGATAATTATAAATTATTTAAAAAAACTTAGTATTGCAATTTGTTAGCCAATAATGAATTAAAAATACTGGATCTGTAACCTTCTTTAAGAACTCTAAAGTTGGAATTAATTGCGTGCGAAACCAATATACTATTTTGGTGTATGGCAACATCTTGTAAATAAGAGAGAATAAAATGGAGTCAGATTAAATTCAAGTCGATTATTTTATATTAAGAAACCACATCTTTGAACTTTAAAGGAGAAACGAATGAAATAAATGAAATTCAAATAGAATCTCATCAGAAATGCTAATAAGTACAGATGAATCATTCGCGCATAGGATAATATAGCTCCAATTTCATGTCTTTCCATGGATATTATTTTATGTCTTTACAGCTGATGAATTTGTAGTTATATAAGTAACACAAAATATTATTAAACTCCAATTAACGAAAACAGTGAATATGATACAATTAGCTTTTACCCGCGACTTCGTACGCATGGAAATTTTGATGTGAGAACTGACAGTCTAATCGCAAAGTAAAATGTTATCAAACTGTATGCATGCATTAATGTTCATAGCTAATTGAAGCAACGCAAAGACGTAAATTTCAAGCACCAGTTTGGGTAACGCATTGCAAGATAAAAAATTTTAATTGCTTTTACTGTTTTATTTTAATTCAAAAGTACTTCATAATGAATCCGAAAGATCGATTAATTAACAATATTTAGTTTTAAATAGATCAAACACTAAAAAAATAAAAAGAATCCTTTGAAATAATTGTTCGAAAATATGTTAAACCTAACCTCATTGGAGTAGGGAAAAACAGAAGAAATCGAAGTCTTTCTCATTTAGGGTGGAGAATGGTCACATTTATATATATATATATATAT
>JAOUZG010036171.1:813170-838321 GCA_026289955.1 Argiope argentata
CAAGTTCAAATAATTTTTTTAAATTTGTAGGGGATGACATTTGATGTTAATATAATTTTTTCAAATATCAATTCATTATTTTTTTATTCATTAATTAAAATTTTACCTTCTCACCAGAAATCTTCATTTCTCCCCGCCAAATAAGTAATGAATTCTGTTTGTTTATTTCATACACTAATGAGGTTAGGCTTATCAAGTTTTCGACCGATTATTTTAAACGATTCTGTTTATTTTCATAATGTATAATGCATTTAAAATTAAACATTGTTAATGAATCGAGTGTTCCGATTTATTTTGGAATACTTTCGAATCAAAATAATTTAAAACAAAGAAAATTAGAAATTTCCAATATCTATTGCGTCCCCATATGGTGTAGAAAATGCACGCATTTTGCTTTGCACAATTTGCTTTGAATCCTCAATTGGTGTTGAAAATTCAATGCTAGCATAATTTTTTGACCAATTATCGATAGTAATTGTAACTGTTAGTCCTGAATGATTTGGTTGGTATGGAGTTGGGTTCACATTCCTTGGGCTGGAAGTTCGAACATCATTTATAGAAATTAGAATGATAATTGTTAAGAAAAACGTTTGCTATTTTTTTCAGCTTAATATTGTGATTCTGTTTTATTTATATACACATTTATATCAATTGTAATTATTTGATAAAAATTAACTAAAATAAAAAATTTCTTTTGTTAGCCGAAGTAGGAATAAATTTTTTAAAAATTGTTATTTATATTACTTCTCAGAGTCTCCACATGCTTCTGTTTTTCTATATGTAAGAAAAATACAAATGATATAAACACTTGTAAGCAGAAAAGTTTTATATTTGCAGCATCAAAGGCATTTAATTAGAGGCAAAAAAGGGAATCGGTTGAAATTATATTTAAATTTCATAATTTGATTAAAAATCAGAGAGATAGTTTAAAAGTGAGAATAAGAATAAATTAGAAAAAAAAATTGTTTAATTTATAGATGAAAATTAATTTTTGTGATGATTTTTTTTATAATTATAACGGAAAATTTAAAACTCTCAACTCCCAGCACATTTAGAATGACGCTGAAAATTCTAATTTCAAGTTATTCCTTCAAGGTGCTAACAAACATATTATCAGTCCATTAATAGATACTGGTATGAGTTTTTTATAAATTTGATGTAAACATGTAAATATTTAGGCATTTTTGGGTAAATGTTGTAAATATTTGTAAATAGTTTAATTGTATAAAATTAGTTCTAATGGAATTGCTATTCAGTGAGAAAAAACTTTTCTAAGGCGTTTTCCAAAGGAAGATCACCATACGGACTAATTTGGTGATGTAGATGTTTTGTTGACATAAGGCGGTCACTAACGGCTTTTACTGTATGCTAAAATGTGTAGTAGAAGTTGAAAAATAAAGATTTACTCCTAGAGAATGTTTATTCCACATTCGGCCGATTATGACATTCGGCCGATGAGAGAGCGATTTGTGCGTTTGTCCCGCCCACTTTAGTAGGAAGCTATTTGAGCTGCGGCTTAAGGAGAAAATCATATCTGTTCGGAGAACGAGCTACGTTAGTTGGCTTAGCTTGAGAGAGCGTCTTTTCCTTTTTTGATGTCCGTTCTATATACTTCGCTATTATTCCAAACTAGTGGATTAAATGGAGTTATATCGTAGTGTAATTGTAACTTGTGTTCCGCATATTTAATAGACGTTCTTTTCTAGACAATAAAGTATCCATTTTATCTGCATCTTCACATCGTTCTTGTGGGAATTTTGGCAACAATATGAAACTGTATGGTATTTAAAGAAGCAAACGGACATTAATTTTTTTAAGTATTTAAATCAGTTTTGGACCATTTTTCCGGCTTAGATATGTATTAGTAGATATTAAATTTGTTGTAAATAATACTATAGCAATATAGATATACTTCAGCAAATTTTTCATGAATTTCTCTTTTCTATTCCTATTAACCATCCTATAAATGATTCGTAGATTAACTGCTAATTTTTCTTATGAACATTATATATTTCTTTGAAATATGCTAAGAGCAAGACTGTCGAAACACATAACTAAAACCAGACGCCTCATACCAAATCATTAATCAGAATTTTTTTATTCGTTCTCTTCTTGAATCATTATGGAAATGAAACGTTATACTTTTTGTTCAATATCTTGTCTAACTCAAATATCATTATAAATGCTCTGAAGAAATTCCATTTTTTTTTACTAACCAATATTGCTCTAGTTTTCAAGAAATCTGGAAATGACCATGAAAAAAATCATTTCTTCTACTATTGACTTATTTTCAAAAAAAATATTCAGTATGCATAATATATTAATGATCCTGAAGATCAAATCTTTTCATCGTCAGAAAGTGGATTATTTTTATAAAAAGGAATTGATTTCTTTTATTTCAGGAAAACACTAGATCAGTAGCATCATTAATAAAATGAATAATCCATAGGCTCTGGGCAGCATTAGTATATCAATAATGCAAGAATTTTCCAAACAAAGAGGGATAGAATTTGGAAACTAGGAACCGATTACGTTTTTAGACGAACTTCTTCATTTTCTTATATTAGATATTCAATCTCAACAAAAAAATAAGTTAATGACTACTGAGAGTAAAACCTAGAAAAATGTCACTTTGAGCACGTGATTATACGAAATGAAATAAATATGAAATGCGATGTTTTTTTAAACAATATATGCGAGGCAAAGTTTTTTGGTTCGTTTGCAACACCAAAGTTACTGATTCATTGAAACAATTAAAATGAATAAAAATATAGTTTAACTTGCACAAGCACGTGATGCTGGGCCGTTCAAGAAATTATATTGTGACAAGATACTTTAAATATGCATAACAGATTTCATTTTAATCTTTAATTTTCTTCTATTCTATTATTCAGCTACTGAAATTAAATATTCTGATTTATGTACTTTTTCTAATTTTGGGAATTTCAATAATTCCTCACAACTCTACCAACTTTCTTTCTGGGCATCGATCAGTTTCCACGCTTTGAACATCAAAAAAAACTGATTATACTCTTTTCTGTTTCCAAATATTTACCACCCTAACCGTGATTAACAAGTTTCAGAAGTTTCCTCTTCGATCCAAATTTCCTTACTTCCTCTTGGAAGGTCTCTTTCATTCCAAGGTAAGAAACGAAAGATTCTTATAGCTAAGAAAGTGCTCTCTTTTCTTTCCACCTTCCAAACAGCTCTTTCTACTTTGCACTTTTTTTCTGCAGTGGTTTTTTTTTCAGAGTAAAAAAGAAATCAGTGGCGGTTTTTTTTTATTTCGCGATATTTTGACGAATCGCTTTGTGTTTAGCTTATCAAAACAACAAAATAAAAAAATCAGAGGACATTTAAGTATATAAAGTTGGTTTTAGGCGGTTTTATTCTGACCATTGTCCATCAAAAATTCTCCGCCAAACTTTAAGAAATTCTTTGTCTTTCGTCTCTTGCTAGGACATAAAGGAAAGAGGACAGACCTCATCTATCAACCTGATATCACTTCCTGAGGCTCATGACAAATGTAGTAAACCTCACAATAGTTGAAAGGGCAAGCTTTCCTGACACCTTTTGCAGTGATATCAGTGATTTACTCATCGTATAAAGAAAGAATAAAGAGCAGTGCACATTCTTTTATGTCCGAATCTGACCAAAATACTCGTTTATAAATTATTAGAAATGCCAAGAAGTTTTTGAAAAACTTGCGTTTATGATTAAATGCATCTATAAAATTAATTTTTAAATTCTTAATTTATAAATCACAAAATATTATTTATAATAATTAATAAAGAGAAATCTATTTTTTTCGTTATTTACATTAACCGAACCATGAATGATAATGAATGAATAAAGTACCATGAATGATAGATTATGAGTTTTTTTTCTCATAATTAATCATTCATGGAAGAAATGTGTTCGGAAATCGTTTGCTATTTTATAAGAATGATCATCTCAGCAATTAGGTTTCTGGATAAACGCTTTTGTATTTCTGTAAATTCTGTTGTTTTATAACTTGATCATTTGCCATGGAAATTAAAAATAAATCAAAAAATTTCTGGTAACTATTTTAAACTTTGCACATTGTATTACTTTATGGCTGCTTTAATCGCTATGGGTCCTCTAAGTGAAAGACGGAATGAAAATTTGAAGTGTTTACAGTTATTTGGATATTTTTTTTGAAGAAAATTTATTCTCCTTACATAATTTAACGGAATAAATATTTTAATATTATCAATATTGACATGTTATTTTGGAAAGCTAAAGCTAAATTATTATCATGTTCCTAAGGACAAGGAAATCTTTTGTCGGGAATCTTGCATCACAATTTTTTCCTAGAATATTTAAGTCAGTATACTGACTACTTTTACATTAATAAGTGCTTTGCTTCTCCTTTGATAATGTGTAAAGAAAGTGTCATTGGGCTTAAAATTAATATAAATATATAAATAAATTAATAGAGTAAATGGATATTGTTATTTTCAAAGCTGAAACACTAATTTCTTTCTACCTTACCTTGAACATTCCTGCAATTTATTTACAAAATTCTATTCTAGAATTCAAAAGAAGCAAAGTATATCTCGTTACATTTACAACACCATAATTTTTTAGGAAACTCCTCAGACACCAAGAGTGGTAGGCTTCCAAATTATTTTATAGGAATAAAATTTCAATTTCTTAATGAAACCTTTTTTTCATCTCAGACTCTCTATTGTGTTTTTTATGATTGCTTTTAAGATCTCATTTATTCCAATGACGAAACTATTAAAATAATACCCTTCTTCCTATATTTCTTACAGTATGCAAGAAATCCTGCGTCTTACTTTATGGATCAAGTGGATAAAAAAATCAAATGAAATGTCAAAAAATGTATATGAATATAAAATAAAAATAGCTAAAATCGTTTATACAGACATGATGAGGCCAGCTATTTACCTCGATCAAAAATGTTACAAATATTTGATTTTTATAGAAAAATTTGTAAAAATAAGTCAATTTTTTAAAATAAAATCTGTTATCTCAAATTTTAATACTATCATATGAGAACACTGTTCATTTTAAGTCATTGTTTTTCTTATTTAATTTAAGTCATTTACCAATTTAAAGATGCTTGAAACAATCATGTGACTATTAGAATACGTATGCTCCGATATATCGAGAACCGGGTACATGATGGACATTCATGCCATTGGGCAATCATCGAATTTGGAATACAACATAACGAATTCATAATTAACGTTCTTCGTGTAATAAGACTATGCCATTATATTCAGTGACAATACAAGTTATATATGAAAGTTCTTGTCTTAATGTAGTCTATCCAAATCTGTAAAAATTATACACGCTTCAGATCTTGTGTAACATCCTACACATTTAAGATTGCATTTCAATCGATTTCTTCCTCGACTTTAAAGGTTTCATCTGTAAAATGTTTTTAAAATTTCAACAGACTTGGCTCTTACTACTTCAGGAGCTTTATACTTCTCTATTCATTAAGCTACGTATTTCGGAATTGTTCTCTGAATATTTTTATAAATTCCTAAAATGTGAAGGAGCAATTGTGTTTAAGAATGGACTCACTAAGCAATTTTTCGTTCATGTTTGATTCTAAGGTGAAGCCAAGTACAATAAATTTTTAAAGAATATATTTAAAACATACCTTATGCTAAAACTCACACATCAAGGGAAATGAATCTAATCCTTGTGTTTAATCATCAATAATGTGAAAATCCAGAAATATTAGTGGACATTATGAATACATTGCAAATTTTTTTTAATTAAGTATAGAAAATTATTTGTTAATACATTTTTCGCATTAAAGAATTTTTTTTTTTTTTTGCTTCTTAGAATTTTTGTTCGGTAATATTATCTTTAAAACATTAAAACTGTTTAATTTCAGTTTCAAAAAATTTATCCAAATTACACATTCAAATATATACTAAATTCGATAGATCTGTGACTAACGAGCATGTTACTCAGCTACGAACTATAAGATAAGGAGTTCGTTCCTAGGACATCCGCGCCAAAATGGTGTCTCGTTAGCTTCAATTGGTTACCCGCCACCTTGAGTAAGCAACCTTCAAACGTAGCTTCGTACAGTTATCTTGGCGCCATCTACCAGCAGCAAAAGTCGTCAGACACACTTGACGCAACAACTCACACACACTCGCTTTACGCTTGGCACAATTGTATCGTTTGACTAACCACTGACTCACTGGTAGGAGAGTATGTGGTGAAAGCTTTATAAACCAGATAACATACCTCGTACCAAAGTGTCACTTTTAGTCTAATGGCCATGTTACTCAGCTACAAACATTTCGGTTGCCTTTTCGAGCCCCGGACTATCTTAAAAATGGACTTGCCAATGAAGTTAAAGCACACACGTTTTCAACGTATTATGAATCGATGTGCTGTATACAATCAGCAATTATTACTTAATAAATTTAGGAATTAATTTTTTTATAAAAATTTAATTGTTTTTGGCATTTAATAATGATAAATTCTTACAATGGTTGCAATCTACTAGACATTTATCTTTTGTATTGCATGTTTTAAACTAAGAATTAAGTGTATATTTGTTAATTTGTTTGGATAGAGATGTTTATCTAATTATGTTAAAGTGTAACTTAAGTTTAACTGATCTAATTTGCATAGGTGAACTTTTAAAATTAATTCGTTATTTAGTAGTTAAAAAATTTTTTGACTGTGCATTTCCAGTCAATTTATTGAAATTTTTAGTTAAACTTTACAGTTGAAAGATACAGGATTGAAATTCTTATGAAGAGATACTTACGCATTTGAAGGTCTAATAATTTCAGACTATTCTATAAATAATCGAAGGCACTAGGAATAGCTCCGTATTAATCCTCTTCACAGTAAGAAATTAATTTGACAACGCTGAATTGTCCTTTTCTACAACATCCTAAACTGTTGCAAATCTTAAAAGTGTCAACCATGCTATTAACGATGCGGAACAGTAGAATGGCAAAAGCCGTAGTTGCTTTCGTCCGCAAAATGCAAAGCAAGAATAAACTAGAATCTTCCTTGAAAAGGGGCAGAACATGACGAAATAATGAGATTCTGCGAATATTTAAGTGATTTGATTTGAGCACACACGGTGTTAGCGCTGCTAGAATTAATTTTTATTTAAGCTCGTTAGATGGTATTGAATTAAAATACTATATTCCAAGCACTTGAGAGAGCAAACCCATACTAAAGGTATCTCCAGCATTTATTTAGATTCCGCAATCAGCCAGAGTAATATTTTATCAATAAATGCTGCTGAGAAGCAAATTTTAACAGCAAAACATAAAAAATCTGAATTTGTAATATCCTAAAAACTGCACGTTTAAAACCTGTCTAACTTTAAAATCCTTGCGAAAATCATTCAAAATTTAAAACTTTATAAATGTGACAATTACCATTTTAAGTGGAGCTTAAGTTCATGTAAATTAAATTGGCTGAGCTGGTACCATCTTCATTTCTTATTTTTTGGAAAGCCAAAAGTTTGCATAAAAACCCAAACTTGTCCTAAAATCGATTTTAACTAAGCGTCAAAGGAAAAAAAATGAAGTATCAACATTTTAAATACTGTCCAAAACATTAAACGGCTGTTGCAAAGACTTGCTTCATTTTACTAACATTATTTCGATTGTATTCAATCGACAGAACTCAATTTTAAAAAAATTCACATCAGATTAAAATAATTAAAGATTCGAGATCTCAAGAAGTCACTAAATTTTACTCATTTATATTTTGCTTATGTAAGAATAATTAGCTGTAACTCTGCATATACCGTCAATAAGATTAAAAATTGATATAAATAAGCATTCCAAATTATGGAGAACCATATGTATTAACATATTTATCACAATTAAGAACAATAGGTTTGGCGCAAAACCATATGTTTGGCGCAGTATAGCCTACTTTGGGCTCTTGCGCCATAAAAATCAAATCAACCAAAAAACCACAATTAAGAAATTCTTCACTATTTATAATTTCAAATCTGATTTTTACATCAGAAAATAAATCGATATAAAGTATTTGAAAGAGCACAATAGAGAAAAGTTGTATTTAAACCTAAATTTAAAAACTATGCAGGTGGTTTTTTCAAGCCCATGTATCTGGAGACAGAAATCAAACTCGATAAATACAACAGCATAAAATAATTAAATTGAAATAGATAAATACAACTCGATAAATACAACTGCACTAAAGATGCAATAGTAACATTGAAGCAAGTTAACCAAGAGTGGTTGGTAATGGTCAAACGCCAAATTAAATAGCGATTTCAAAATTAAGCATTTGCTTGTTATTTTTCCCATACAAATTGATGTATGACAGTTTGAAAAGGCCTACAATATTTAATGGATTATACACTACGTGCATAATTCAAGAACTGAAATTGCTATGAAAATTGAATTATTTCCATTCACATTGCAAAAAATTAAGAAAAGTAATTAATTGAGGTAAATTTAATAGAATTAGCTATTTACATGAATTGATTGAGCAACCAATTTCTTCCTTCTAAAGTTTAATATAATAATTTGTTTAAAAATCTTATTGTCTATTGTAAAATAGAATGCAAGAAAAAAAATCAAGCTTTTATTGCTTTTCTAGGGCTTTACAAATCTGAAATCCATATAGTATTATATACGAGAATGAGTGTGGAGATCCCTCTAGATCAAATATCTTTAACCGAGATATTCTCACTATTTCAATTGCAATAATCCTTCTTTATTAAGTTAAGTACCTATTGCTTAAATATTTATATCAAATTTCATTTTTTCGTTATTTATGGAAATATTTCTCCTTCCAACATATTGGTTCACTTTTGCTATCCAAATAAATATTTTACAATATAAAGAAATGTACAAGTTTTTAAAATACAAGAGTTTGAAACATTTCAATGAAAACTAGAATGAATTTCATTTATCTTCCATATTAGTGTTACGCTCATGCTTTATATTCATTCATTACCCAAAACTAATACAAGGTAATGCAAATGATTATACAATAAAAATTTTGTATTCCCTATGTATGTATATTATTGTATATATGTGTATTATTGTATGTATATTAACGTATTTTTTGTAAAAAAAATTATTTTTGTTATTTTTCAAAAAAAAAGAATATTTTCATGCATTATACATCAATATAAATTAAATATTCTGAGTTATGCATTGAAACTTTGACCAACAATTTCGCATTTTCCGTTAGATACTCTTGATAAATCTGTTAGTATACGGACTTATTAAAAATATAGTTTCTTCACAATTCTCAATATTTTTTCCTCCCTTACTATGTTTAAGCGCATAATGAACTACAAAATTTCACCTCTTCCATCTAAAATTATCTTTTTCTAGAACACTTCCACACCAAATAAATCGAATACGTTGCATCTCATAGAACATTAACTGCCTTTCCATCGTTTAAATAGTTATGTCTCTACTCTTTTTAATCTTAGGATGTTTTCCCCAATATCAAAAGAAAAAATAAGTTTTTATTTTCTTTGCATTATTTTGAGAAATCTCTCTACGCTCACGTCGACAACAAAACAAAAATAAATAGAATCAGAAGGTATAAAAAATTGATTTTAGGCGCTTTATATTTCTAAATCTCCATCAAAAATTCTCTATCAAACTTTCGCTGAGGAATATATTTTCCCCTTTATTTCTCGCTTGAACGCAAAAGTTAAGAGAGCAAACTTCGTTTATCAAACGTATTTCTACAAATGCAACAAGCATACAGAAATTGAAAGGTCAAACTTTCATGATACCTTCTTTTTTGCAATATCAGTGAATCCTTTATCTCATAAAGAATTTAAAAAAGGGAAAAACTGAAAAACAAATATACTCACTTTTATATTAGAGAGGGGAAAATATTCCCTATTAATCGGCTGAGAATTCCAATTAGCTTTTCAAAAATAGAATTAAAGGATTAGTATTGACGATTCTACACTATTTTAATTAATATTTACTACACAAAAAATATTATAAGGATTATAATTAAAAAGAGATTAAATATAAAGTTCCGAAACTTCTTCCTATCAGTAATTGGAGGGAAAAAGGATTTGAAAATCATTTGGGAATTTTGGAAACCTAAATGTCGTAACAAACACAATAAAAAATACTTTTAATTCAACTGTCCATTCACTACAGGCTGATCACGTTTTGTAATTGGATGTAATAGCAAATATTTTTTTTTATTTTAGTGAAATAGGGTTATACTTTCGCATTAATTCCTTTTTAAATTCATTTTTTCATAGAATGGAGTATATATTATCATGGCAGAACATGATATTGTTCTAGGAATAAGGTTTTCTGTCGTCAACAAAAATCTGTAGGCAAAAGATAAAGATTTTAATCCTTAGGCGAAAAATAAAATTTTATTATCTGCACGAACGTCTCCAAAAATCAGGTATTTATAACTCGTTACCAACAAATTTACAAAAGCTCTGATTTTTAAAAAAATAAGTTAATGACTACAGCAAATAAAACCTAGAACGATGTCATTTTGAGCACGTGGTTATATATGAAATGAAATAAATAGGAAATGGGATATTTTTTTAAAACAATAAATGCGTGACAAAGGTTTTTGGAATAATTTGCAATACCAAAGTGACTCATTCAATGAAACGATGAAAATGAGTAAAAATATAATTTAACTTGCACGAGCGCGTAGTGCTTGGCCGTTCAAGAAATGATGTTCTGACATTATACATTGAAATATGCATAGCAGATTTCATTTTAATCTTCTTTATTATAAAGCGTTTGGAAAAGGGACAGACTTTCTATAGGAAGGGGGATAGAGGTATATCCTTTTAATGTTTGAAATTTGTGACCCATATACTTCTTGGCTTGCTTTAATTAATAATATCTTATGTACAAACTTGTAACATCCTGTCCATTCTATAAGTATGTTCATGAAAACTCATCAAAACATGTAAGCAAAATCCCTCCATTCTTTAGTTCATAGCTTGATTTATCGTTTTTGTCACAACTCGATCATGGGTCATATCATATAAGGGAAGGTTGAGACGTGAGACAGCATTGACTATTTTTAGTATCTGCCATTTTTAAAAAACTAACGAGATCTATATATGAATGAAATCTCTAGAAAAGAAAGTAAAATACACAAATTTCCTCATTCTTAGGTTATCAGGCTGGTTCAGTGGTCACATACTATTGCCTATGCCATTGGTTTTCTTTTAAGGGTAACATCTTTTTTTTAATAAAAGTTAAAATTACTCAGAACTTTAAACTGCTGCATTAATATTAAAGCGGAATCACTTTTAGATATTCCTTATTAAGAATTGGGAAAAAAATTCATAACTCGTTACCAGGTGGCACCACTGATGAGGTTTATTAATTTAACTCAAATTATTCGATTAATTGATCATTAATTTCTCAAAATACTAGAGAGCAACAATTTTATATGAAACATTTATAAGTGCGAAATTCGAAACTCAAAACCATCATGAAATGATAGTGGATTAAAAAGGATTTCTTTTAATTCTATAAAAATTGGTTACAATCTTTATTAACAAACCACAAATTAAATAAAAATGCATAATGACAATTGTCAAAAATTCATACAAACTATGCAGGACTATCAAATTGTTAAATTTTGAAAAATATTTTATTATTAAAATATGGTTATTTATTGTTGCTTAAATGTTTTTAATCAGATGGAAGTTATCAAAAAATTCAAAAAAAAAGAAATTTTATTTAAGTACATTAAAGGTTTTTTATACCTTCATTTATTGAAAGCTTCTGCGCAATGTACAGTATTTTTGGCAATTGTATTTATTTGTTTAATAATTGGCTGATTTCAACGCCGTTACAAATAAGATAATTATCCAGTACAATTATAAAAAATAAAAGGAACTTCTCTTTATTTCTATAAAATTTTAATAATCTCTTCCTCAAGTCATTTCAATTCACTTTGAAATTTTCCTGTTGGTGATTCTTTTTCACCATTTCACTTTTCTTCCTTAAAATTTTCTAATTCGAATAAGCAAATTTATTATTTTATTTTACTATGCAAATGTCCACTTATTTTATGCAGTATTCCATTCAAAAATCGAAACAAATATATTTGTTATAATCTTGATTAAACTATCGAAATAAATAGAAATGGCACACTTACAGAAATGCAGTAATTTGCGCCCTTTTTTCTCATGAATCCTGACTTATTGAAAGCTTAGAAATAAAAGTAATGTAGTGAATTTGATCCATAATAAAATATTAATTTAGAGCAAATGAAATCTTCTCATTTCCGGTTGTGAATTTATGACTATCAGTTCAATAAATTTAAAGATATTAAAAGAGATTGTGTTATCTGCTCGTGAAAAGTATTTTTCAGTCTTCATTTTCAGAATTCATTACAATATTCATAAAAAAATCAAAAGGAACATCAAAATCTTTTTAGTAAGAAGATTTTAACTTTCATTTGAAAAATTCATTAATCAACTCAAATAATAGTTATTTTTCTTTACTTTTCTCCTTTTTTTTTCTTTTTTCCCCTTTGCCCCTTTCCCCTTTGCCTTAATCTTAGTATTTGTTTTCTTTTCTTATTTTTTATTCGAATTTTATAATTGTATGTTTCAATTACTTCAGATTATAATCTCATTTTTCTAAGAAATTAAGAAATGCGCGAAGTTTCTGGTTGTATTATTCTGAGCATTTCAAATTTCGGATAAACTGTACTTATTTTTTTTTAATTTGGTTGATTTTTCAAATTAAAGAAAAATTTACAACTATTTATTGAAAAAAAATTTAATATTTATTGGGAATATCCATTAGGCTCTCATGTAAGTAAATAATATTTCTTCCTTTTCAAAAAGAAGACAGGCCTTTGAAATATTTTTTCATTTGCTGAATTTTTATATTTTTCATATGTGAAATTTTAGTTAATTTTGTATGATATTCCATTTTCTTACTATTATTGACCATTTTTTACATTAGGGTCAGTTACTTACTTATATGCTAAAAGAAGAAATTGTTACAATCTTATTTTCCATAACTTACAAACTTGGCCGAGTGAAAAATCGCTAAAAAAATTTGGCGGAATCCTAATTATTTGGTAATTTTTCTCTGGAATCTGGCTAACGGAACAGTACCCTTTTTTGTATATACAATCATTGTAAGCATGTTTTTCTCACAACATAACACTAAACTTTCCTAATTACTTCTTTGAAACAGATTTTTAAAAATATATTTTTAGTCTTTTAATTACTCAATTTTTAAAAATAAATTAACTAATTAAATACATAATTGGATGTATTTTATAATTTTATTTATTATATACTTATAAGAAAGCTAATATTAAAGAATATTGAAAAAAACTTTTCCGTTCTTAATTGTGTGAGCAAATACGTATACTTGTTCATACATGAATGTATACTCATGTATGTATATGCATATAAGTATGTGCAAGAGTGCATATGTTTATGTATGAGTGTGTATGCATATATACTTTCGTGTGTGCATGCACTGTTGTCTGTCGGTACTTTATCGGATAGAATGCTGGAAATGGAAGCCACAAAAATTTGAAATAATCGTAATTTGAAAGTTAGAAATAAATAGTTCAAAGTATTTTTAAGTGTTAAAACAAACGAAAATTAATAAAAATTAAACGAAATTTTGAAGTTTTTCATTTTGCATTAATGTTGGAGAAATGATAACAAAATTGTCCACTATTTCAATTTTTTAGAAAAAAAAACTTTATAAATAACTCTTTAATTTTTTTTAAAAAAACAGCATAGTTCAAGTTCTAAATGCTCTGATCACATGGTGTTTTTATTTAAATCTTAGCCATGTACTTTTGCAACCCATATTTCCATTGCAATCTGACTTTTGTTAGTCAATCGATTATCGTAAATACTAAAGAATTTCATACGTGCTGCTTTTGTTAATATTCCACTAAATATAAAAAAAAGTTGTTAAATTAAAATTTTGGAGCCCCTGATATTTTACAAATATTTATCAAAAAATTACAAATAAATCAGGATAATTTATAAGTTTGCAAATTGAATTAAAATTCCAAACAATATATAATTTATAGAAAGATTTTTCCATTGCAGTTTTCTGATTGAATACTAGAATTTTAGAAATAGTATTATATTAGTATGTTCCTGATCACCATTTTAAAATCACCTACAGAAAATAACTTTAGCACTAAACTTTAACTTCAGAACAAAAAAATGCACTATAACGTAAATGAAATACAATATAATTAGATTCATAAATGAAATACTCTAGCAAAAATTAAATAACATAAAATAATAAAATTTTAAAAATGTAACTGAATTTTATATTTTCTTGTCTATTTATCTTTGCTTAGCTTTACAGTTAAAATCTAAGGAATCTTGGTTTGTTGACTGTCAGCTACTTTTATAGTTTCGATGGCACAAGTGTAAACATTCAAGCTTCATATACAAATAATAGAAAATTTCGTCTAATATTTGCATATATATCCGGAGAACACAAAATATTTCTAACAGTTTCTATCCAGAATGTTTTAAGATATTAGTATTTTAAAATATTCAAGCTGTATATGTATAACAATATGTAAAAGAATTGTACGTCTTTAATTTTAATATTTTTATGTTATCTCATTCTGCAAAGGGTATTGAACTGCACTTTTTCAAAAGGATTCAAAAGTTTCTTTAAAATTTAATTTTAGGATAACGCTTTTCTTAAAAAAATTTGTAATACAAATTTTGAATTTTCCAAATATTTGCCAAATTTTTTTAAAAACAAAGAATTTTAGGTCGTCTTTTTTTCCAGAAATGTCATTTTTCCGCAAATATCCATTTTGATTTTCTTAATAATTAAATATTTTCCTTTTAAAAAGTACAAATTTTGTTGTATTTGGGTTGTAATATTACTTTCAAAATAAAGGGAAAAAATGTAAGATAAAATAAAATTCTTAGTAATTTTGTGAACATTTTAATGGAAATTTTCATTTTCTTTCCTATGTTTCATCACGGTTCGTATAACGATTTTTGTTTTTATCTCATTTAAAGATACTAATTTTGGTACTTACGTATTATACCGTCTTCGCCAGCAAATCGCCAACGGTTTAGTAACTCATTGTCAATGGATTTAAATTTGGCGATAAAGATATACGGATTACGCCATTACCGGGTTGCCATAATTGGTGGGTTAGCAACTCATTGGCAACGATTTCAAATTTGGCGATAAGGTTGGACGGTATAATACGTAAGTAACCCTAATTTTACTCCAATTTCAATTCTTATTTATGCAAAAACTTTTGAAACAAAAGTCGTCTAAAGTAAAATTTAATATTTATTAAAACTGCTTCGATAAAACAATATCTTTTTTTTAACCGATGAACATTTACAAGTATTTTAATTTCCATTATAGTTATTATTTCAAAGTATAATTGCGTGCCTAAGAATTAATTTAGAATTTTAACTCATTAAATAATATCTGCCAAACTATTGGAAGAAAAAATAATCGTTTTACGAAATTTTTTGACTGAAAATTTTCGAAATCCTTAAATAATAAGAAGCCACTAAGTCTGAAATAATTGGAAAAAATAATTTTTTATGTATTGATACAAATATACTGAAGTGCAAGAAAAACTGGTAGACCAATCTAATATCATGCATAGCCTCCACGAGCACGCACAAGTGCCTCAGAATGGCGTTGCATAGATTCAACTAATTTGTGAAGATAATATGTGGACAGTTCACACCATGATTCCTGCAAGGCGGTCCACAAAGCCATGGGAGTGCGAGGTGGTGGAGATCCCCTACGAACAGCACATTGCAAAACATTCCATATATGATCGATAAGGCTCATGTCAGGAGAATTAGATGGCCAAGAGAGGGAAAGAAATTTCGAAGAATGTACCCCAATCCACTCGGTAGCTACTGTAGATCTGTGGGGTGGCGCATTGTATTGTTGGAATTGTCAACTTAATTCAGAATGCAAATAGAACTTGAATGCAGGCAGAGATTCAGAAAGGGTATTAGAGTACCGCTGACGTGTCATGATTGAGTCTACATACATCAACGGTCCCATTTCTTGCCACATGCACAAGCCCTTTACCCTCAGAGAGCCTACACCAGCTTGAAAAATTCCTTGTAGGCATGAGGTCCATAGATCCATGGAGTTTTCTCCACACCCGTATACAGCTATCTACCCGATACACTTGGAAACATGATTAATCAAACCAAACAACGTTTCTCCAATTATTAAGAGCACAATGGCTGCGCCTACGAGCCCAGGTACGGCTGAGAGCTGTGTGCCACTGAGTCACCAATGGTACACAAGAGGGTTTGCGGCTGAGAAAGCCCATATCAATTAGGTTACTTTAAATAGTTTGAACACTTACGCTTGTTGATGGGTCTAAATTAAATCCGTAACGATTTGAGGAAGTATTAAGTGTTTATCTCGTATAACGCTTCTTCTCAGGCTTCAAAGATCCCGTTCTATTAAGGCCTTTTTCAAGCCGCACGTCTGTCGGAGATTTGAAATTTTACCGGAAATCTGGTATTCATGGTACACCCTAGAAATGGCAGTGCCAAAAAATCTAAAGTTAATCACTACTTCGGAAATTCTGCGCTCCATCTTTCGTGCATCGACGATTACTCTCCTTTAAAAATCATTGAAATCTTTATAGACTGCCGTTATAACAGCAAGTATCGATGTTATAGCCTCCTAAGACCCCTGTTGTCTTATATACGCACTGTCGACAGCATCGTATTACGCTGATAGATGTAATATATCCATTATTTGCATACAATCTCCTATAACAGTTTTTCTGGCTCTTCAGTGTATATATATCACTTTTTTTCTCAGAAATTATAAAATACTCAATTGATAAAAGATTATGAATAAATTCAAGTTGCTAATGTACGACATAATAAAAACTTCCTTGATGACAAATACTTCCTAAAAAGAAAAATTTTCTATTCCAAAAAAATCATTAACGAATTAAAAACACTTCATGAAAATGCCTTACAGGAAAGAAAACAATGATAGTTATGGAACTGAAAATGTTAGAATGCATTATATTTGGTTCACGGTACACGCTATTATTATTGATAATGTGATATAAATTTTAAATACATATGGATTTTAACATACAAACATGCTTCTATACAGTGTCTTTCTGAGTGGACAAAAGTGAAATCCGAAACAAACTTGAGTATTTTTAATCTCATCGCTCATCCATCCATTTCCAATTATCCTAATTCCACGTTGGGTTTTTTTATTATAGCCAGTCCTTCAATTACTACGTAACTAAGCCGTATAAACAGGAATTATTGTAAATGGCTGTTATGCTCATTAACTAAACGAAAAATATTGGTTCAAAGAAACTTCAAACTGCTCGTAAAGGGTTAAAAAGCTTTTTCTATCATTTTAAATGTCTTTAAATTTCCGTATGATCCGTAGAGAACTTCATCCCCTTTTCGCACTTTTCAAAATCGCCAACTCCCCGCGCTCTTGTGCCCTATCTCTCAATGGAAGATATCCTCCAACGACAACAGCGGGTTGCCATATTTGGCGCAAAATATCCTTGGCGAAAAGGGGTGATACTCTCTCCTGTCACACTTCAGAGTATTGTAATATTGCGTTAAAATTATCACTATCCATAATAAGTCTTTCTCTAACTTTTATTGAGTTCGACACATTCTGACATTTAGTACTAATTCGTACTATTTCCTCACATATATATGTATTGCCTTGCATCTGACCAAATCTGTAGAAGTAATCAGGAAATCTTCTGTGTCAAGATAGAATTTGCTGTGTCATCAGGTCCTACGTATGGCAATTAGCTCATACTTTAACCATGACTGCTTCTGCTAAACCCATAATGGAAATAAAACATTTGCTTTCTCTAAAATTTTCTCAATCAAAAAATAAGAAAAAAAAACCATGTGGAAAGCTCCCCTCAACCATATATAGGACTTTATTTGAAGCTTTGGTTAGTTTCTTCAATCCAAGCTTGAAATTGTTTGAAAATAGTAGACAATTTTCTTACGATAAATAAAAATATCAATGGTGTTGTCTTAAAACTGAATGGTGTTAACTGAAAACTTCATCCGCTATACAACTGGTATAATGTTGAATAAACATCCTCACATATTTTTGATTATCTTATCAAAGAATACGGTTTAAAAAATCAAACTTATTCATCGACTTCACGGGGATAATAATTAAAAGCAAAACAATTTTGATTAGTAAGCAAACAACGTTTAATATAAAATACAAGAAGGAAGCAAAAAGGATGATGACCGAAAAGATAAATCAATAAACTTGAAAATGTTAACGATTTATAGTTGGGCAAAAATAGGATAAATGGTAAAAATGTTACAAAAGATATTTGGAAATACCATTTCTACACACAAATATAACTATATAATCATTACTCGCCTTTGATGTCCAGCAGAATCGTCGAGCCGGCTCTCTGGCATAGAGGTAGCGCGTCTTTCTCGTGTTCGAGGAGTCCCGGTTCGGGCATGGTTGTTCTTCTGTGTGCTATCTGTGAAATGTGTGACTGTGTCCCCCTGTAAAAAAGGACTGTGCAAGCAAATGTGACGATTATGTAGTTAAGTCATATTCTTGGACCTATTTGGCGCTACTTAAAACAAGAGACGCTCCTTTCAGCTTAAAATCTGCTGATGTATCATCAGTGAGGCTTGTCCAATGGCAAGTGCCATGAGTAACAACAACAGAATCGCCGAGATTTTCAAATTACTTTGATTTTCAAAAATTGTTTCTCGTCAAGATTTTCCAGATTTTTCATTCTTTCATTAACTCATCTTAATAGCTTTCTTATCAAAATATTATTTCAACTATTTATTATGAAACTACTACTTAAACTATTATTATGAAACTATTATTTAAACTTATATTATGAAACTATTCAGTACTAAATTATTCATTATTTTTTGCTTTGAAACTTTGTTGACAGGTACTCTTTGGGAGTATTATATAGTAATTTTATTATAGTTCTATGTGCTTCCGTATTATTTTGTCATCTCTCTTAAAACTTTAATCATAATTTGAAACAAGAAATGATTGAATGCCAGTTAATCTAAACATTTTCCTAGCGAAATCAACCAGAAAAATATAAGGATGGAAAGCATAATCAATCAGCTTTGAAGTCTTGTCTGCATAAAAGGATACGTATCATAATTAATATTAAACTTTAAAGGATTTTTCAAATAAAAAATTCTTCAATAAAAATTTAGTTTACTTTAATTTTAAAATGATTTTCAAACTAAAAGCAAAACTTTAAAATTGTTTCAAAATAGCGTATATTTAAATTGAAACTTTAATTTAAACTTAACAAAATTTCAAAAATTTGACAAAAAGCATGCTTTAAAGAAAATTATTCAATATGAAAAAAGGCCTAATCTTTATTTCTTGATTATCATAAAAATCTAAGATAAAATATTTCTAGGAATAAGAAATTTCATTACAAAAAATAAATATAAAGTAAATTTACAAAATTTATTTTAAAAAATTATTAAAAGTAGATTAAATGCTGTACATTATAAAATTTCTTTAAAATATTTTTACAATTGATAAAAATATTTTTTATTATACTGTATTTATAATTCATGTTGAAAGCTTCATTTAATTCTTCTTTCTTAATTAAAGTTATGGTACATACGTAGTAGACCGTCGATGTCAACGGTTTAGTAACGCATTAGCGATGGATTCAAATTTGGCGATAAACTGTCGACGCCAACGAAGCCAACAAAGTGGCGGACGATAGTTAAGTTTTGAACAATTTTTTAAATATTGGCGGTATTTTGCCATTATTGGTGGTTTAGCAATTCATTGGCAACGCCTGAAAATTTGGCTATAAAGATAGCCTGTCTAAAACGTAAGTACCAAAGTTATTTTTAAAAATTACTTCGATGGCTCACCACGCTTTTCCAATCATATGTGTGCCAAATTTGATAATTTTGTTAATAATACTTTATAACAGTCTGCCTTTCAGTATGCTAACATTCCTACAGTTATAAGTTCATTATTATTAAAATATATGGAGATTTTTTTCTATAATTGCATAACGAATTAGGTTATTTCCTTTGAAATACATGATTAATGCGCAAATGAAAATTTGGGTCGCAAATATCATTTTTGAATGACATAAATTTAATATCCATTTTTTTAAAATAATGAGAAATTCAAAAAAATTATATTTATATATTATTTTTTTTTGATTTTTTTAGTTTTAAACATATCTTTTTACTGGTGTTGTATGAAATTGGTTGTAATAATTATTTTATGCATAATTCTTTTCTTGCTCTTTACTATATATGTTTTTTTAACCTTTCGAACCATTAAAATAATTTATTGGGATCTTTTCCAAAAAGATTCGATACTTAAAAACGGGTGCAATAAATTACATTTCGAAGATGAAAGTAAATAGCTCCCTTTTCGATTTCTTTTTCGAAAAATACGAGTAATATGTGAAACGAATTTAAATCTTCTTTATAAAAATATTCCTGAAAAAAATCGAAAAGCTCGAAATATTGAAATATTTCTACGTCGTTTAAAATTTCTGACATTTCAATTTGAGACTACTTACGTTAAAAGGCAATTTATTACGCTTAACTCACTACCTATTAAGTAAAGTGACATTTTTGAGTAAAATATATTTTATTTAAATTATTTCATTTGCAATCTCGATAGTATATTTATTCTGTACAATTTTAAATATCAATCATGTATACCATTAGTATGTCAATCTCTTATAAAATCTTTTAAAGACACTTCTTTTACCCACTTCATCAAATTGAAAATTCTTGTAGTGGAGATTTACAACTATAATTCTTTTTTTTACTTGTTATTTCTGAGCTGTAAATGATTCTTTTTGAAAATTACCTTTTTTTTCGTTCAATTTAATAAGAAAAAAAAAGCAGATCATCTATTTGAACATTGGAAAGGATCTTTAAATATTTATCCCAAAGAACTGAGATATTGTTTGATTTCTCAATATCTTTTTACATGGTGATGTTTTTGTTGTTACTAATGACTCTTGCATCAGCGAATCTAAGCCGAAATAAGCTTCTGTTGTTTTAGTAGTAGCGCCAATTATAGCCAAGAGTACGACTTAGCTACATACTCACCACATTCGCTTGCACAGTTCCTTTTTACGGGGGGGGGCACATTCATACGCCTCACAGATAGAACACAGAAGAACAACCATGCACTAATCGGGACTCGAACCCGGAACGCCCAGATCACCAGGAAAACGCGCTACCTTTGTACCATGATGCCGTCAACTGTATGTATGTACAAAATAAATATAGAATGTTGTAAAAATTGTAATATACTCTCTTTTTTTTCAGACATTTTAAATCCTTAATACGGGTAATGAAATCTCAAACACCTAGTGTAATAAATTATAAATAATATGATATTTGAATTAAAGTATTAATTTTGACTTTGTCTTAATTTTCACCTAATAATCCGTAAATAATTTACGCTTTGCTTAAAGCTTTTACTTCTTTGAACTATTAGCATCATATTTTATAAATAACTTTATGCCTGAATAAAAATCTCTGATTCTACTCTTCTAAATTTTCGAAATAATAAATTATACATAATTAAATGCCTGAATTAACATATATGCTATCTCAAAATGAAGAACAGAAAGTGTTTTCACTTTTTATTAGATATGTTGTTGTTGTTTCTTATGGCCTTTTCCATGGACCAGCTCACTGAGGTAGTCAGCGATTTAAGTCTCATCAGCGTCTCTTGCTTTTTTGCAGCGCCAACTAGGGCCAAGAGTACGACTTTATCTACCAACTCATCACATTCGCTTTGCACAGTCCCTTTTTACAGGAGGGCACATTCACATGCCTCACAGATAGAACACAGAAGAACAACCATGCCCTAACCGGGACTCGATCCCGGAATGCCCAGATCATGAGGAAGACGCGCTACCTCTGAGCCAGGATATCGGCACACATATGTATGTAAAAAAATAAAACTAGAATGTTGTACATATTTTAATACATCCTCCTTTTTTCATGCATTTTTCAATACTTCAAAAGGGTAATGAAATCTCAGACACTCTGGATAAAGTGGGAGCTAGTGATACTCCTGTCTCTACTGGAGTTTTTACCTACATGAACATTTTCTGGAGAGATAAAAGCAGAAATAAAACCACTAGACTTGTTTCCTCTTGTCGTTAGTAGGAGGCCCAGGGGGCGCTTTGACTCTTGATTGTAGGAGGAAGGATCAGATTGTTCCTACTCTCTTTCTCAATGGGCACCTTAGAACAATGAAATATTCAGAGGATTCTAAGCGCTTTGAAGTGTTTTACGGAAGAGGCTTCACCTGATCACATTCTTATTTATCCGTTCCTCACTAACTGAATCGTATTGACAATAAACTGTTATTGTCAGACTTCTTCGGAGTGCACTGTTTCGTAGACTTGATATAGATCTGCTGTTCTTGAGGATGCGCACCAACAACAAATACCTAATATAAATTAATATCCTACAAAATACAGAGTTTGGAGTTTTGGCTGTCTTTCTGGCAAGGAGGTAGCGCGTCTTCCTCTTGTTCTGGGAGTCCCGGTTCGGGCATAATTGTTCTTCCGTGTGCTATCTGTGAGATGGGTGAATGTGCCCCCCACCCGTGTAAAAAGAGGCTGTGCAAGCAAATGTGGTGAGTGTGTAGCTAAGCCATACTCTTGGCCCTAGTTGGCGCTACTTCAAAAAAACAAGAGACGCTCCTTCCGGCTTAAATCTGTTGATGTATCACCAGGGTGATTGTCCATGGCAAGTGCCATTAGTAACAACAAAGAATTTCATGGTCCATGGTCCATCATTTAAGACTTCATTTTAATTTTGAGAGCAAAGTTTTCAAGTTTTAGTTTAGTTATATTACATTTATAAAGCAACACTATGGTTATTTTGTAACGGACCTCGTAATTTTGAACAGTGCCTAGATGACGAGGACGACACCTGAGCTATTACCGCTCTTTCCGCACCAGTGGGAGGATTCTTGGTCATGACAGATTTAACGTGCAACTGATCCCCTTACACTGTGGTTTTTTGGAGGAATCGGGTACCGAGCTTGAACCTCTAAAGCTCACTAGCCGAGACCTTACCACCAGGCCTTCAAGGCCAACAAAGCATTCAAATTCAAAACCCTACACTTTATATAATTTAGATCTTACAAAAAAAGCACAAATTCAATCCTTGCGAAATCATATAATTCTTATAAAAGAACAAGTGAAAATAATTTAATAACTAATTTTCAAACATATTTTTTTTTCAATTGTAGGAAATAGAAATCAAATTTTTGGCTCAACAGGCGTTAGACTCGCTCATCTCTCCTATCAGTGGTAGTCTGTTGCCAAAGAGATATATTTGACTTCAAAATTGACAGATTCAAAATTAGATTCTGCTATCAGAAACCTTATATTAGGGTTTAACATCAGTATCAGATGCACACTTCATTTTAAATCGATAGTTTAGCATTTTCCTCTCATATGTTGCCAATGTTTAAAGATAGGGTGAAAATTTTAGGTGTTACCCATATTATCTCATTATGTTTTAGAAACGCCGGCATCCTTGTATATGGTTACCGTGAACTGGGCGTTTCTGGTTTGAGACCGATTCATACATGGTTGCTCTTCTGTTCTGTATCTGTAAGGTTTTGTAATGTGCCCCCCCCTGTAAAAAAGAGCTTTATAAGTGAATTTGGTGAAGGAGTAGGAAAATTCTTACTCTTGGCTCTAGTTGGCGCTACTAATAAACAATAGACGTTCATTAGGCTAAAATCGCTGACTACATCGGCGAGCTTGTCCATGGTAAGGCCATAAGACACAACAACAATATGGTTTAGGAAACTTTCGCATTTTTAAAAGCAGTTGCATTTATTAGGAGAATGAGAATATAAGATTAAATACTGCTACAGAGTTTGCAATTTCCAGTTTGAGTAATGAAGCTGCTAGATACATTTTAAAGGACGCATACAAGAAATATGTACAGTTAAAATGGCTGAAAGTATCACAACGTTCGAAGTACTTTGATATAAAGTTTTTAATTAATATCTTTGAAGCTCTTTAAAGTTTCAACGAGGCAGTTCAAATATTTAATTCATCCATCCCCACAAAAATTATAGGTAATTTTTGTAAGATTTTTTTATGTTTAAAATAATTAACTATTAAAGAATAATACTGTTGCAGTTACTAATGACACTTACCATGCATAAGCCCGTTGACGCATCAGTGGATTTAAGCCATAATAAGCGTCTCCTGCTTGAAGTAGCGCCAACTATGTGCAAGATTACTGCTTTAGTTACACACACATCACATTCGCTTGCGCAGCCCCTTTTTACAGGGGAGCACTTTCGCGCACCTCACAGACACAGCACAGAAGAACAATTATGCCCTAACCGGGACTTGAACCCGGGACGCACTGATCACGAAGAAGACCCGCTATCTCTGTGCCAGGTCACCTGCAGGATAATATTAAATCATTAAATCAAAGCATATGAAAGTGATGTAATTCGCCTTACTAATGGAACTGATATCTAAAATTGGGCCAGCAATTTTTTTTATAAATTCTTCATAACGATTATATATCTCTATATATAAAATTCCAAATATTTAAATCGTTCCGATTTCCTATCACGCCATATTTTAACAAAATCTTGTGTTATAATATATTCAAGTCCCAACGGTAAAGATTCAGTAGCTGATGAATAATTAAGCTTTGATTGATTATGATATTCATAAATTATAAAGAAATTCTCATTTCCAGTAATTTTCAAACACCGGCAGTGTTTATTAAATAGGCAGAAGGTAATTATACGCCAAATTAGCTCTACGCTAATTGCTAGGTAGAAATCGTTAATGCATTATCTGTCTGAGGAACTCTAATTTACTGCAATTACAGTCGGTGAACCAATACCCAAGGATGCCATTTTAAATCCTTATGATTGATCAATTAGTTATTATTGTAGCACTCGCATATCAAATGAAATATCTACTGTATGCACGCTGACGAAATCTGATATTTTTCTAAACGTGTTTCCTCAAGGCAATTTCAAATTCTTCGATTATTGTTTTTTACCAGAAATGTTAACTTTTTTATCTTTTTTAATTTCAAGTCATAACATTTTATTTTTGAG
>JAOUZG010036171.1:838721-874233 GCA_026289955.1 Argiope argentata
TATATATAAAAGGTTTATTATCACATTAGCATTTAAAATATACTTCTAATCTGTATTAAAGTGTACTCGCATCCCAAATAAATTTTAATCAATTGTCAGTATTATTCTAAATAAGGAATCTTAAAAGTGTCATAAAAGTAAAAAATGGGCTTAACAAGAATTATGATGTTATAAAATAAACTCAGGTTAATTTTATATCCATGTTTTCGATTCCGTTAGTATATGTTCCACCTTGAATTTTGTTTACACATCTTTGCAAAATCCTCTTCATCCATAAAGAAATATATGTTCTTCAATTAGTTAATACTTGTCTATCTCTATAAATTAATTTCTCCTAGTTTATCCATTATTTATAATTTTTCTTATTATTCTTTGATATTTTGAATGATGTTTCCAACTGAGATAGCAGGATAGTATATAGTAGCTAATCCATCGCGTCATGCTCTGTAAATGATTGAATGATAGCTCAGATTATGCTACACAAATTGTTTAGTTAGTAAAAATGCTAATTTCCCATCGTTATGTTGGGGTTATTTAATATAATTTCTATTCTTAAACAAAACAATTTTTTTCAATAATTCATATCTTGGTTTTAATTCAACACAAATACTCATTTTCATTATTCTTAGAAATATCATTCAAAGTAAAATTCAGTCTTTGAAGGAAGCAGTTTTTATAATCACTGGGTAGATAGCGTATCAACGCATTTCAATCAATAAATTTTAATTGTTTATGGAATTTTGTCGTTTTGTTATTAAATCGTACAATATATTTGCTTTTTTCATTCTCTTCTTTTATGACTTATAGAAACTGTATCATGACGAAATATTCTCTACTGAATAGAATCGTACAGTAAGAAAATTAATATTTCAATTCTTCTTTTCACAAAGTTACGGACAGGTAGCTTTAATTCTTTGTTCTTTCGAATTATTTTTCCTCAAATCAGTAAAGATTCAAAGGTAAACTGTCTGGTTAGCTGAAATTACTTTTTTAAGATAAACAAAATGCATGGAATCTATAATTTTAAAAAAATGTAAGTTAAAAAAATTTTTCGCTTTTTAACTTTTTATGTTATGTTAGAAATCTTATAGAAACCATTTTTCTTCCTTCAATACAGCTTTTTGACAAGATTTATTTGCTATGCAAAAAGACTTCAAGAATTAAATTGACGACTCAAGAAATTATATAAATAAATATGCAACGAAACATTCCTTATTTTTATTTATATACCTTAGTAAAGTTCTTAATTCCCTAATAAAATTTATTTTCATAATAAAGTAACACTTAAATTTATACAAATTTTATACTACAAAAGTATTTGGGTATCACAATATTCATGTCGCATTATTTTAACGCCACTATTGATAAGCGTGCTCAAATTTCGCTGTTTCATATTAGTGTAATTTTATACAATCAAGTCATGTGATCTAAATACGGGGAGTGTAAATAAGATGCTTGCTTAGAAATTATAGATTAATGATATTGATTTATTCGTGTCGGGTTCTATCAAGTGAAACATTTTCTGAGAGCTTATAATGCTTGTTCAATTAGTTTCCTCATGCTTTTCAATTAGAATTGCTGATTTCAACTAGGTGTAATTTTGTTCAAGGTCTTTATGGATTCATATTGAACTATGTACAGAGTGGTTATAAATAAACTTCCCTTATAAACAGCATTCTACATTTCTTTAGCAGAGTTCGATTATGGAGTGTCCTCTTTTGCATATTATAACCTTACGAACACAAATTGTGATTGCTACTTTTGAGCAGAAAAGAAACTTGGACGTTAAATCATTAATTTATGAAATATATGAACTTCAATCATCTTAAGAATAAGACGATCAAAAATGTATATGATATTCAATTAATGGTAAACAAGTAAAAAAAAATTTAAAGTCAATGCCTACTTTGGTTAACAAGAAAAAATTTATTTTATTTTACTTCTTATTAAATAAATACAATTAATATATATAATGTATTAAAAAATTATCAATTTTTCAAGAATTGAACTCGCATTCTTCACCTCCACGTGAAAAATGCTGAAATTATCACATTTTACCGATTGAGCTACTGCCTGTTGGTTTCAATTTTCATTACAAATTGCTAAAACTCTATTTAAAGTATTAAAAAATGAATTAAATTTAATGAATGAATTAATATTTGAAAAATCTGTATTAGCATCAAGTGTCATTCACTACAAGTTTTAAAAAATGTATTTGAACTGAAGTGGATGCATAAAAAGTATTTCCTTAACGATTGAAAATATGAGCAAAATATATATTTATATATCTTGCAGCAAAATTTGGTGCATAGACTACACACAAGATGCGTTCACGGAATTAAAACACACGCACACACATTTCCAAAATTTCCCCCAGAGGGCGCTTTGTTAACGAATCCAAGCCCTGAATAAATCTTCGTCTCGTATCTCAATCACTTGAAGGGATTGAAGGTCGCGGTACGAACCTGTGACGTTTGGGCCTGTTGTCGAATAATATACCGATCAAGCAAAAGGGATCCTTCAGCTCGAAGGATATTATCTGGCTTATAAGGCTGACGCTACAGTACTCCCCCACCAGTGAGTCGGACGAAAGACGAACGATTTTGAAAACGTCAAGCGTATGGCCAGCATACGAGTTCGTAGTGCGTCGAGTTAGCAACGGCTTATGAGACGGCTTTGATGCGTTGAGTTAGCGAAGGCTTTGTTGGCTGGTAGATGGCGTCACGACTTTGCGGAAGGTTGCGTTGTCAAGGTCACCAATGTAGAGATTGAAGGTCGCGGTACGAACCTGCGACGTTTGGGCCTGTAGCCGAGTAATATACCGATCAAGCAAAATGGACCCTTCAGCTCGAATGATATTATCTGGCTTATAAGGATGACGCTACACACTCTTCTCCAGTGTAAATTAACTTCAATAAATTTATGTGTTCGTGCTCCCCACCAGAACCCATTCATCCGTATTGTATATAGTTACTTTTACTGTGTACAGAATGTGAACTAATATTTTCTTTATAGCCACCTATATCGTTTAATCGACAGTAATACGAAAGATTTCAAGCTTCGGGGATATTCTATAACAAAACAAAGAGGGAGCTTTTTGCGGAAGATCAATTTAACACAATAAACGACCAAAACGAAATATAGAACCATATTAAGTAGGGATAAGGGAAAATATGTTGTTTGAGAGGGGAAATGGTTCGGTTTGCAGAAGGAAGAATAAACGAAATTCCAGAAGAGGAGCAACCAATCACCTCCACGACGATGTAGAGAAAGGTGTTCATGTGACTACCATTACTAACTTTCAAAGTTCCAAGTGTATGGAAGAGTGTTCAACAGCAGATTGTAACTAATCAGTTATTGTTTCGCACATGAAGCGTTATAGTTCTATTATTTTTTCTCGGTTTTATATTTTATTACTCATAATTCTTATGCATTGTTAATAGTGTTTCTATATTCCATCTTAGTCGTCTACTGTGTTAATTTTAATGTTTTTCGGATAAGGTGTCCTCTGGTAGACACTTTGGAACTAATTTTTTTTTTCAAAATTCCACTAGTTCATCTGTTGTATATGCATCACGTTTCTTTGCAATCCGTGCACTCGTTTGCGTTATAGAATGCTGTTTATATGGAAGCTTTATAACCACCCTGTAGTAACGACTCTTTCAATGAAGTTAGTCATTGAATGAATTTTCAGGAATTGACAAAATTATAATTGACTAAATGAAAATGCTTTTATATAAAACTTTCCGTTAGTATTCTGCATTTATTTATTCATATTACCGCATCGCATTATTTTGGAATTTTGAGCTGCTCACGTGACATGAATTGTGGTGCTTCCTAAGAAAGGCTTCATATTTTCCCCTCATATGTAAAACATATTAAACATTTGTTAATTAATGGATAGCAGTATTTAGTTTCCGTCGAGACTGAAATGCTTCAAACCTCATGATAAATATAAGAAACACAAGTTATCAGTATAGAATTGGAGCAATAGAGGCCTTCTAATGCAACAAATAGCACTTCAACTACATTTCAATTTCTTTATAATGTAATACACCGCATGAATATTCAAATGTAGATCCTATTTCCCTAGAACTTCATTAGGCTAACAATTTCTACTACTTCCATTCTGACCCATATATTGATGTTATGTACTTAGTCTGGAGCAACAGATAAAGATTAGAGTTTGCCCTTCGATGATGAACTTATCGCTTTCAATTTATTCACAAGGACATGAACAAAAGATGTCAAAATTTAAATGCGAATAAACTGAAGGCGCCTTTTGAATAATTACTTGCTTTAGGACTTATTAAATTCTATTACTAAGCATCGAAATTTTCTAAGCTAACAAATTTAATAGTAGTTGTATTTATTATTGTAGCCTTCGTGGCATTTTATGCTTCTATCTTGAAAATTAGCTGTATAATTTTAGTTATATGCTCATCAAATGCTACTTTTTTCTGGCGAAGAATTGAACTCCCTAAAACTCCTCTCGTTGAATACGAAGAACTAAGCGCTCATCTGGCATGCCCGAATCTACATCAAGTCGTATATGTTCCAAACTCAGAGTTCAGCTACCCAACTGGATGGTAAATACTGAAATAATTCGTTTGCTTGAATTATATTTAATCAAATTATATCACTTGATATAATCAATAGGTGAACTGAATTAAAGATTAGCAACTATAAACTTTAGAAATGTTCATTTATCCATGCGTTTAGCGCAGAATGGCCAGATGTGGCTTTTGCGCCATAAAAACAAGTCAAACAATTTGTCTGGATACTTCGACTGAAAATTAGTCCTAACTAAACCTATAGCAAATATTTCTGTACCATTACATAGGGAACTTCAACTTATCTTGTAGTAATGAGTTTGGATTCCTCATAAACCTTTTAAATATTAATTATTAACTTCATAAACCTTTAAAGATAAAATTTTCAGTATGCTTTGAATGTTCAAATGAAACGGATTTGCACCTGGAGCTACACTTAGAAGGCAGTTAAAGCCGAAGCCGGTATTCGATTAACGTTCAAAGCCTGATTCAACAATTGCATATGGATGCAAATTTCAGGAATTGTATTCCAACTCTCTAAGCAAATCAGACATTGAGTACATGTTTACCATTTACTTCAGCATTCACAATTCCCAAAATTCGAGTCACTAATCGACAACATTTTAGAGCTTCTCATTGGGCTAATTTCAGTCAGCTTGGCCATTTTAGTAAAATGTTTATTCGTCCAACTACCGATTTTGTTAATCGGCAGTTATAGGTTATCACACCGGTAGTGGATATCACACTTCAAATAAAACGTTGTTCTTGCAAATTGACGCTAAAATTCGAACTTCATATCGATTGAATATCTCGAATGATTTCAATAATAGCCGTTACTTTATAAACTTCCATTTTCAAAGATACCCAATTTCCTTTTTCTTCTCAATCAAGACTAGAAAATGCGAACGTCATTTCAAAGAAATTTTCACCGAAGAATCCTCTTAAAGTCTTTATTTCAAATTGGATCGTACAATAATTTTACGAATTCGGATCCCAGATACTAAATAGATCAATAAATCACGCAGAACATTAAAATAGAAATTTTATGAAATAAGAGTACCAATGAAACTTATTTTATTATAAAACTTGCATCGTTAAGACATTAAAATGCTGAAGTCTTTCAATGTCCATAGTGCAACTTGGTAATTTAACGTGTACTATCCACCCGTTTCATGGATCGTTCAAGATCTCTTAAATGTAAACATTTAATGCTAGGAAAGATAGAGGTATAAATGCTTTGGGTTTAGTTAATATACCTTGGTTATAAATAGTTGCAAACGCCAGTATTAAAACTATGAATTGCACTTGACGGCTCATAACGGATAGTTGAAATAGTTTAAGGGGTAAATTAGAATGAAGATTAACACTTAAATGCTGGCCCCTGTTTGCTTTTCGTATAGTCTGTTTGGGATCGGCAGTCTAAACGGAAAGTATTGGTCCCCAAGGATTTGGTACTGAACGTGTTAATGGCGAATGGGGTTGGAAGTATATAAAGAAACTTGCCCTAAGAAAGTTAATATTAATGCCTCAAATAATTGAAAATGGGAAGAAAGCATTTGAGCTGATAAGTGCAGTTTATACTTCAAATATTGGTAAGAAATATAAATTTAAGAGCTAAGAGTGGATTTAAAGTCTTGTATTTTAACACAAATCTGGATGTCTATATATTAAAATCGATAATCGACTTTGCTATTCTAATATTTTTACATAAGTTTTATTCATTATATCGAAGTTTTAAAATGTCCTTTAATCATACATTTTTTAAGTTCAGATATCTTTTTAACTTAATATCCACTTAAATAACACTTTTCTACATTTTAAATGTTTGTATATTCTTTGAAATTAGCTTTGTCCTTTAATATTTCATCAATAAAACAAAAATCGATTATTTCATTAAGGAAATCTTGAAGACTTCAGCCCAATGTAGCTTTCAGAAATCTAGGTAACTAATTTTATGAGGAGATTGCAGAATGTAATAAGACAATGGACAATTCGCTTGCATTATTTCCCACAGGTTAATTATATTAACCTCTCGTAGTAAAGCAACAATGAGGCTATGTTTTGGGATAGACCTGGTAACTTTAAACCACGGTCAGATGACGGGTACGACGCCTGAACTGGCACCCTCTCCACACCAGCTGAAGGTGCGACAGATTTAACGTGCAACAGATCCCCTTACGCGATGGTTCTTTGGTGGAATCGGGTCTGAGTCTGAAACCCTAATGCTCACACGCCGAGACCTTACCACGCCTGAACTCCCTCTCCAGAAAGTGCTAGTTCAGGCGTCGTATTCGTCATCTGAACGTGGTTCAAAGCTAGACCAACGCGACCCCTTATTTCCTTCAGGAATTTTTTAAATTGGTTGCCAGGAGCTATTTTTAAATTGAATCTGTTATACATGATAAAGCTGAAATTAAATTTGCAATGCGCGATTATATGTTACTCGTGCGATAGTCCATAGCAATATTTTATATCTGTAAGTGTTTCAATAACCAAAATCCTCTGAGCTTAAATTTTAGCTGGAATAGCAATTGTCAATTAAATGTAATTAGAGAAGGAGCGATACCCCTAGCATTTTGTTTTCAATTCCTAACATTTTGCAAAAATTAGTGGAGTTTTAAATTTTAGTTAAAATTTTAATTTCTGTTTAAATGGTTATTGGAATATCTATAAGTTTAAATTTTGAGTTGCTTCTCCACCGCCTATTAAATTCGGGTAATTAAATGCACTGAGTTCGATTTCTTAAGATTGCGATTCAAAGTTACATTTAAAATCGTCTGTTTCATTTGAATTTAAAGTTAATTTGAATTAAAGTTGTAACATTCTGCTGCATTTAATTCAGATTATTTCCTAAGCTTAACTTTCAAATTAAATGTTTCCAATAATTTTATAAATGTAGAATAGCTTTTCTCAAATTTCAATCTTTATTTCTGTGGCTTGATAAATAACCTGTCCAAGCAATGCTTTAGATCAATAATTTGGAGATAACACAAATATTGGAATATTTTTATTGGATTTTTAATTTCCCTCACAATTTTTAACCCTTTAATATCTGTTAATTTATAATATTGCCTGTTTTATAACTTGAAATTGTTACAGATCTTCTCATAAGTGACGACTTGTATTCTATCCATGACGACCTGTATTCTTATGACTGTATTAATGATTATTGTGTAGCATATGTTAAGTTAGTTTGTATTAAGAATTTTTTCTTACTGTATTTTTTTTAATTCTAATTAAATATTAAATTATTGCATCTAAAGGCTGGATGATGCATGAGATAGACAATGTGAAGTTTCAAGACTTGGTATTTTTAATGAATGGAAGTGAAATACTTTATTCTTAAATGATATTTCGTAAAACTTAGTTAGTGTTAAATGCAATTCTTAAGCATCAGAAATTAAGATCATTTTAATCGTGCTTTTCAGGGTTTTAAATTTTCCTGCTGAAACTATTTTCGGTAGTCGAATGGTATATTTCCAAATTTGAACTCGTATGGCATAATCAGTTAGTTGAATCTTCAAATCCAACGATTTAATCGTAAACAATTTCCTCAAATGGTTACTATCTTAGGTTTTTGATGTCTAAGGAAGATTCAAACGTAAACATTAAAAAAAATTTAGACATGTAATTTTGAGCTTATCCTCTTCAGAAATCGGACCTCGTTTATAAATTATCTGTAAAGTATACAAATGACGGCTTTCTGGTACAGAGGTAGCGTGTCTTCCTCGTGTTCTGCGAGTCTCGGTTCGGGCATGTTTGTTCATCTGTATTCTATCTGTGACATGTGTGAATGTGCCCCCCTGTAAAAATGGGCCGTGCAAGCGTGTGGGTGTGTTTTATCCTCTTATGAGCTAAAAGTCCGACTTCTGCCTTCCGGTGCTCAGGGGTCCACACCCTCAGAAGCTACTGCATCCCTCTTTCCGGGGTAAAAAGCGGACATATCATCATCAAAATAAACTTGGAACTTATTACAGAGCGAAAGTGCCAGCATACTTTAATTCCAATTTTAAAATTAAGGGTCTTTGGCAGTGAAACAATTAAAGTCATAAATTAAAATCCATTACTATGTCCAAGGATCATGAATTGTTGTCCGAATTAAACGGATAGCATTCGACTTCAGGTAGAAAAATTTCTCGAATTAAATTTAATCTGCCTTTACTCAATGCCTTTTTAAGAAATAATTAATGGGTATATACGTGAAGTATTGAACTTAACAATTAGAAAGCAATGATTCATTAATAGTAACAAATTTTCTCTTCTAAAAATCATTCGGATCTTTTTTTCGTCTCTATATGCAGGAGCCGGACATACCTATAATCATGCATAAGATTTCCGGACAACTTATTTGTATGTATACGATAGGAAAATTGTCAATTTTTTGTATTAAAATCTAGTTGCATTTACGATTTAAATACGATATTAAACTAAAACGGAGCTTAAATCAATTTCCCTTTAGCTGAAGGTGGCCCATAAATTGCCGGCGGAGCTATGAGTTGCCAACATACAGTCTTCTATTTGTAAAAAGCATTTTGATATAATGCCTCGCCAACATCGGTTCAAAACATTTCTTTTGGAATTGGTTCTTGCAACCCAATATGGTCGTTTTAGTTTATATAATTCTCTATTTCCAACAATGAAACTGAAAGAGCTATGAAGTATTTTATTTTTTATGTAAGATACACATGAACCCTCACTCTTTAGCCTTGAAATTGGTCTCTTCTATTTGAAAAAATTAATGTTTAGAGATCTTGTTTGGTGTGCATTAGAGATGGGTACCTTTTAAAATTAACTTTTCAAAAACATTTCCGTATATTTTTGCAAAAGCACTAACTTTTCTGTTGAAGCTTGTATCATTTTCTTCTCAAATGCATCTCGAATTGGATAAACAGAATTGTCCCGCTACACAAATGATTCATTCATGGTTTTACTGTAGCATTGCCTCAAACTCCCGGTTTTTGCGTGCTTCTATTAAACTATTGTATTGATCCTTACTAATGAATCAATTGATATAACATCTAACATTTTCGTTAGCATGAAGTACTTGAAAGTGTAAGCATTCTAGTATTAAAAACTGTAGTTGTCTCACTTCATCCTCTTGGCTTATACATTGAAACATTGAAATTTTTCCTACATTAAAATTAGCTTCGAATCTAAATATTTTATTAAAAATTAATCTTTAAATAAAATAGTTATGATTTTTTTATTAAATAAAACGTTGATTATAGAATTCTATAGTTTCGTGAGAACCGAGCAAAACTATATAGAACGTTATATTTAAAATTTATACAAGAAATTTTTTACTGCAGGTGAATAAAGAAACTAATGAAAACCTTCAACCAATTTCTTAATTTTAATAAATTAAATACATAAATTTAGATCTGGTATTGATTTAGGATTTTAAAGTTTTTAAATTCAGATTGTCAGCGACTATGCTAGCCAGTTAACTGACAATCTTCTAAATTCCTACAGACATTTTTTAATCCGATACCCAATCACCATCGACGTCAAAAATGCTTTAGGATTTGATACCCTATTGCGAGTTGATGATAGTTGTTAAAATAGGAGCACAACGCTAATAAATCATATGGAAAAAATCGATAGTTGTTCAATAACAGCAGTTCATTCTCAAAATATTTTGTTAATTCCCCGCTCAAATTATTTGTCTCGATAAAAATTTGGCAGTTCTCATTATGCAAGATTATTCGAAATCGACTTGTAAAATGGAAATCGAATGTTCGCTAGTCGCCATGAATTAGGGGATAATACAACTACCCTCTTCCTCTTGAAATCGTTTGTATCCTTCCTATAATTCCTTCAAGAATCTAGTAGAACAGATTCAACTTTCAAGAAAGGCACGACCTCCAAGATGTGAGTTCTTGCTCTTAAACTCTCAGTAAATTCTTGTTAATCGGACTAAAAGCTGGTAGCTAAACCTCAGCATTGTAAACAAATTCAGAATTGGGATGAAATCTGGCATTTTGTAACATATTATACTTCATTCTAACTTATTGATCTACATCCCCCAAAGATTGAATTCATTCTGTTGCATGCAAGTGTTAATCCACAATGAAAGAAGTCTTCAGAACTAAATTTTGTTCGAATGTTAATTTAATTTTATGTTAATTTAATTTGTTCTCAGCATAGTGTCTGTAGTAAGTGATTTTTTATCTAATTTTTTTTTCTTTAATAAAATGAATATACTTCCAGGACTCTGCAGTGATATACTAAGCGAATTGGCAATTAAATTGACCTCTTCAAATGGAGTTATCTGGAAATTCGAGAGGGAAATTATCATTAGCAAACTATAAGCAAAATAAGAAACCTACAGAGTTTAAAGAAATCCGTCTGTCTAGAATCATTACGGTAAAAATTTTATATTTTAAACTCTACAAAGTTTATCGACAGCGCTTCATTAAGACAGTGAATATAAACACTTTGAGAAATCCTTCGTTCTAGAAAATTTCTTGCATCGGTTATATAAAGAATATGGTAGTAAATGTTTTCATATAAAATGCATCATCCAACCTATAATTTGATTTTGAGTTCTTTAAATATGTACTTGTTTATTTGGTATTTTGATATACTTGTACTGTTAATGAATAAACTGAAGTGTAGGAATATTGTCTGAAGTTAGGAATTTACAAAATATCCAGAACGATATAATGGTAGCAAGCTTGTATTTTCTTAAATAATGCGAATTCTTGTATATAGATTCAAATTACAATAAGGCTTTTTTGTTAAAATCTTAAGTTTTTATCAGTGTAGATTCAGTGTGACAAATCATTAATTTTACAAATACAGGGAAACTCAATGGAGTTTATATTTTAAAGAAATTTTAGCTTGTTCCCTCAAAGTTTTCGTTTATGATCATGTTCACGGCAGTAAAAATGGTTGAACTTTTATTTATAAATCCATTTTTGGATGTACAATTTTTTCATGTGATGTGAAGTTCATTATAAACTGAATTTCTTTCATTTAAAACGGTGAATTGTCATTTAAAACACATTTCTAATGGAAATGTACTGTGATGACTTATAGTATAACTTTTATTCATAATATTGTTAAATTGGTGTAATGTGGAATTAGATGTTTCTTTGTATTTAGATAAAGAAAAACGATCATTTTTTAATAATGTTGTATCTTAGATATCATACTGAGCAGATTTAAAGTTGCATTTATGCTTATAAAATTATGCTAGTTTACATGGAAAAGAATTTGTTTAATATCTATCAAAATATAAAGTTCAGAAAAAAACAGTTTTAAAAATTAAGTTTCTATGATAAGTTTTTTCAATCTATAAGCTCTTTACTTCTAAAGCTTGTATTTTTCAAAAAGAATTCTTTTATTCATTTCTGAAATTCTTTTGGAGATGCAAATATTCTTTTTGAATAATTAAAGGTCAAAATAAACTCAAATTTATATAACTAGGCAATGATACTACTTGTTTCTTCGAACTCACACGTCAAGGGGTGCAGAAGATGTGTAGTCAAGAGATCTCAATATTCATTCTTGCATAATTGCAAAACCATAAAATTATATCTCTGACAAACATTTGGCTTTCAATGAAAATTTAGAGTTTGTCTTTCATCGCGTATTCTAATCAGCTCACTGTGTAAGAATGGTTAATCGTTAATTTGTAATTTTTTAGGTAAATTACTATACTCAAGATCTTGAAAATACAAAATTTCATTTTTTAAATCGTATAGGAGTAAAATGGTTGCTTATTAATTTGTTTTTGCTAAATCGGCATTAAATACTTCATATTTCTCAGTCCTTAAATTATGTATTTTATATTGTTACGTATTTTATATTGTTTTAGCTTAGCGGGTTCGGATTGAATGGACTTTATTTGAGGACAGTATTAAACAAATTTATTTAGATATTTACAGGATGACTTGATAAAGTAAAACTTCTGATAAAAACAATCCAGCAGTCAACAGTCACTTTCAGCGTAAATGCAAGTCTTACACACAGTAAAAAACAGACTGCAAAACAGCTATCGTCTAGTATAGCTAACAGTAAATCACAGTGAGCTCAATAATAAAACGTTAGCAGCAAATGTAAACACAGCTCACTAATAAGCAAGAACAGTAATCCACTATTCCTGCGAGACGCTTCTCTTCCGGGAGAGGAAAAACTCTCAACTAACTGACTGACTACGGCTACTCGTCCCTTATATAGCCGAGGAAGCGCGTGCCTCGAAACACGTGAAACTTCTCAAAACACCACGAGCTATCCAGCGGCTACTAGACTATTCCTTTCGCCAAACCAACCAAGCTAACGTGGAGCTTCTCGTCAAACGTCACCATCTTTGTGCATTTCGCGGCGCTCGCCCGCTTGTAACAATATGTATCTATTGTCGTATAACTCTAAAATTAGCATATATTATGCATTCGTATGAGAATTAAAGGGTAAATGTTCCTCTTTTGACTTAAAGATAGCAGTGACCCATTTGAAAATTAAACGCAACGTTAATATTTCGTAAATTTGTTTTAGGCGCCAACAAAAATATTAAATGTGAGCATAAATTTTAAAGGGAATAGTCTTAAATATTCGAACAAAGAATTTCATTAATAAGTCGCACCATCTTTGTATAATTTCTAATTTTAAAACTTCCTGTGTAATCGGCCTTTAAATTGGAGCTTTGAAATTAATCCATCACTGTTTATACTTTTTGTAATCCAAGTTTTTATGTTGGGTTTCTAGAATTTTCCTGCTTGTTTCTAAATTTGTTAAATAACAAGAAATTTCAGTTTCAATTTTTTAGGCTTGAATGTGAAGAAATTTGTCCAATGTGATTATTCAAATACTTCATTACTATGTATTTTATCATTTTAATACAAACTTTGTATTGGTAATCTGTAAAATCGCTTTTTAAACTTAACCCTTAACCACTTCCTTATAATGACGTGTCTGACATGCGCATCGAATTACTGAATTTTTATTCTCAAGTCTGCAATTAAGCCGCAGAATTATTTAAATACGAAAAAGTCAATATGAAATGATTTGGTATCCCAAATGCTCCATATATTAAAAAAAATCAAATTAACAATAAATGACTAAAATAGGATGAGTCATCTAATTAAAAAGTTAAATAAATTCGTATGTCAAGTGGTTAATGAAATTAGTTCTTCCTAATTTAGTGCTTATTTGCTCTAATACCCATTATTGCTTTTTTTTTTCTTATTTCCGAAACTTTTCTTATACGAAAGTTTGTAATGTAATTGTGTATAATCGGGAAAATATCACATTTTCAAATACCTTGCAGAAGATTCCGAAATCCTAATTTTGGAAGTTAGATAATACTAATCCCTAAATTAGCTTCATGCAAATGTGTTTAGATTAAAAAATTGAATCCTAAAAACTCTTATTTAGACAACATATTGAAATATTTCGGATCTCTAGACAGCGCCATTTTAAGTGTAAACTCTTGTATTTGGATACGAATTAAAAAGCAGCTAATGATAACCGTTTTTATGTAACACGATCGTCCTTGAGGTACCATCTTTTATCCACGGAATTTTCAAAAAGTGAAAATTAGGAAGCTGTTGGCTTGTTAATAAACACTTCTAGAAACCAGACTGCGTCCTAATGTTATCTTACGAAGAACCCATTAACATTCAATCATTGGCTTCGAAACAAATAGATTTTCTTTCATAAAGGCTTTAAAATGTTAATTACTTGTTTACATATTCCCTGTTACATCTGTACTAGAAATCTTCGCAAATTTCTTTTAACAGAAAGCTTCAATGTTTATTCAGACCCGATATTATGTAAAGTTTCTTAAGTTCGAGTTTATTATTTTGCAAATATATGAATGCGTATTATAATTCAGTAGTTTAATGCCAGATTTATTAAAAATGTCACAGATATTGGCGAAAATTTGGCTAGAAAATCATCTATTCAAGCCTTTGTGGTCCGATGTCGAGTGTGACTCGACATTCAAGACTGCGCATTATTTTAACGTTTTATTTATTTTTCAAATTTCATTGGTAAAAACGCCTACATAATGGTTAAGAGATGTATAGATTAATTTTTCAAAGAAATTCTACTTAAAATAATTATATATATTTATTTTTCATAGCAATAAACAAATATTTGCATTAGGTGAATAATTTTGCATCTAATTATTTTTCGGACATAATAGAGTTAAAGATTCGTAGAATCTTTTCATAATGTTCTGACTTTATAGCCATATTCTGTGAAAATAAATGTTCAATTGTATTCTGTGAAATTGAATCTTTTCCCGCCTTTACTGATCCTCTTCGTCAATCACTTGACTGACACTAACAGAATTTTACTGGTAAGAATCTTTCTCTTTGTGATTTCGCTTATTTTTGCATTTTGTATAAATATTAGTACAAAAGTTTTTACTAATTCGTTAAAATTTTGTTATTGATAATAAAAAAATTAAGTAATGGTAATAAAGAAAATTTAAATTGAGCATATTTCTAAACTCTGCTTTGTGATAATCGAATACTCAAAAATATTGGCAAAAATTAGTGAAATGGATAAAGTAATGAAAAAACAGGGCACGTCTTGTAAAAATATTAATCATTTTCCCTTTAAATTGGAAATTAAAATCAATATATTTTTTATTCTTGCAGTCTATAAGAAATTTAAATAAGTAAATTATTGATTCATGCTCCAAAGAAACTTGTAATACAATTTACATCGAAATCTCAAAGGCCATTTGTAAAATCTATTTTGTGACTTTAATCAGTTTTCTAACTTGTATTTAAAGAAAATTCTGAAAGGCGGGGATCTCATTAACTTTTTAAACTTTTCATCAGACTTCTAAGGAATTCATCAACTGTAAATTAATTCATTTTTCTTAATCATTAAATTTTCCGTGTATTTAGAACACTAATTATGATATGAAATTGAAAATTAAATAGAACGTTTAAGTTTCAGGACCGATCTGTACGCTTCCTATATTTGATTTGTTACTTCGAATCGGAGTATTAATTTAAACGACTTAATTCTGTTTCGTCAATCCACATGGTACTCCTTTTAGATAATTATAGTCGTACGTTGAAAGCAAGTTTTAGTTTAGAATTACAATACACGTTTTTAATGAAATTATAGATGTAAAATATCTCTTAATAAAGTAACAATTACAAGAAATTAGCTTTGATTAAGCACTTGTATAAATGTGTGAAAAATATATGCTTATTAGATTCATTAAATATAATCTAATCTAGAAGTGAATTTGAAATTAAATTTGCTGTTAAGTGATACCTTACAAAATCGAAATTAAATATCTAAACAGGTAGTTAAATTCTTTAAATATCAAGATATTTTAACTTTTAAAAACACACATGAACAAAATTTTAAAACCGTATCATAAAAGTAAACGTAATTTCATGAAATTCTACACTTGTGTGGGTAATGTTTTACACTTAACTCTTATTTAACATGATGTAAAAATTGCTTCTGATTTATGTTAGATATAAAATTAAGCTTACAAATGCATGAAAGGAAATGCAGTAAATTATTTAAAATATAAAAAAATAATCTAAAAGGTTTTATATATAAGATAATTTTAACTTTCAAAAATGCTCAATATTCAAATCCGTTTGCAATGAATTGAAATCTTAAGATTCCATGCTTTCTAGCTTTTGTTAAATATTCGTGAGAAATATTAATTTGTAATATGTACCAAGATTCTAAGATATAAACATAGCTTTAGCACTAGCATCCTTTACCACTTCAACTGCTATTTTCCTTATATTCACTCTTTGGGTACATTCGACAGCAGAGATTCGTTATGCATTTTTATCTCTAAATTAAAAACTGAGTACAAATTTAAAAATGATTCTTTCTATATTGTTTCTTTTCCACGTAATTCTCAATACTATAATAAGACATCTACAGGAAATCTTAACAGATATTTATCCTTAAGTATGTATAGGCTTCCACCACTACCTCTATAAAAGGGAATTTCTAATTTGGACGTCCAAGTATCCTTGAAACAAACGAGTGAATTTGAAAAACAGGATGTCCTTCCTATTTTTCAAATTCACTCGTTTGTTAATAGTAAACCGCTCCCTGAATCCAGCAGCCTCAAGTATCCGATTTTAAACATAGCTTGCTGTCTCTTGAAAATACTGTTTTGAAAATTTCAAACATATCTGAAATGTGGAGAGAGTTTGTAATGGAAATATATATCTTTGATTCACAATACTCTCTTCTTAATTAGATTGATTAGATTGAAATTAATTTGATTCACAATAATCCCTTCCATTCGAATCATACAGAATATCGTATTTTGATTGTAAAGGGAACTATAATCTTTATTTAATTTCCTGTTGTCAACAAAGATTTAGTCGGATCAATCCATCCATCTTAACAATCGTGACAGTTGTATACTCTATTCGTAGCAATTATTCAATATGTTTTACCAGTATTTATGATCTTTTCATCAGCAAGGTACAAACGTCTAAGATATTGCTAAATTGGTGAATGATCACACAGTCATCTCGTGTTGTGTCATATTACAAAACCGATATCAGTGTCAAAGGTAAAAATCACAATCTTTTTTTTTTTTTTTTGTATTCCAATTCTTTTTGCTCAAAATTTTCTAAAACCATTATAGATGTTGTACTTCAGAATTTTTTTGAGATAAAGAGGCAATATTCCTTATTGATGCATAGGAATTTTTTATTGATGCATTTTGAAAAAAAATTGTCGAAATTTATAATTAGAACGTTTTTAGATAAATTAATGCTGATAAATCAATATAATTTAAGCTAAAGGATATAAATGAACTGTCAAGTAGATAGAAAAATCTCTTTAGAAGCATATTTTGATTTTAGCTTAAATTTAACTTTTTTTCAACACAGTGCATATAATTCAACATTAAACTGTTGTTAATAAGAATTTTCTCTCCTCCTGCCTGTGTTTGATTTTTCTTCGTGTCTACTATCAAAGAAAATTAGGAATAGACAAACTAGACACATTAGTATACTGATAAGGAATTAGAATTTTTCTCGTGTCTGCTTTTTCAATAGCAACGACCTTAAGTAAATGTTAGTGGTCTGATAAACAAACAGTCCTTTCAATTACATAGGGCAAAACAGATCCTATTTCATACTTACGAGAATATTTTTAGAAGTCTTCTAATTTTCTTTTCAGCTATTATAACCTCCTTTTCAATTTTAGTATATTTTTCAATTTATCGACTTTATATACTTATTGTTTCTAACTAGTTATTCTGTATTGCACAATTGAATCGGTTCAGTTATTCTTTACTACAGTATAAATCTTTCATCCAGAGAATTGACAATAAAAGCAATCGTATACTTGAATTAATGGAAAATTATATGTAAAAAAAAACCTTTACATATATACGGACCTTTTCCTTATTAATGTAATATTTACAATTCTTTTTTTTCTTTGGGGTTTCATAGTCATATATTGATTGTATAGGTATTGACTTTAAAACAACCTCTTTTTTTAAGATGGAATTTCTCGAAAACTGTTCCTTAAAAAAGAAAGTGTTTTGAAAATCTATTCTGGTAAAATAAAATTATCTAAACCTCATGATACCAAATTCTAGAAATAAAATAAATTTTTTTTAAAAAAATAGCGAATCTGCAAAGGAAGAATTCAAAGCTTTTTTGAATGAACGATAACACTAAACAAAAGACTGATCAGATTTTTTTTGCAACACTTTTACATTGGATATAGAAGTGCCCAATGAGGGGGGGATAATGCATAGTAAGATTCTTTTTTATGAGTCTTTATGACGGAAAATTTTAATTTATTAACAGATTTTACAAGTTATTTTCAATTATTTATTTTCTTCGAAGCTCTAAAACCTATTGATGATTAGTAAAAGTAAATGTAACACCTATTTTATGAAGGTGATGACAAACTAAGAATTATAATTTTAAAATTTCTAACATTTAATTGCTTTGGCGAAACACATTATTGAAAAATAGTTTTACATTTCATTAATTCCATAAATATATAAGTAAAAGAGAAAAAACAATTTAAATAAAATAAAGAGAATTCAATTCCCTCCTGAACGAACAGTTGAATGAAGGAAATTAAAGAACAGGAAAAGTATCAATTATGTAGTGTTTTGAATGAAATAATAATACTCATTAAGGCGACTTTTTCCTTATTAATATATTTATTATATATTTAAAATGCTTTTTAATATTTTCGAAATTACAGTTTTGATCATTCAGTCCTTTTATGGTGTATATTAATTGTTATAACTTGATTGTAATAATCTTTCTTTTTCTCTATGCTTGCATTGGTTTTGTCAAATGTCTGCTTAATTGGCCTTTCAAATTTTCGAAATAGTTTATTGAGAACACCTTCAAAATATCCCATCCTTAAAGGAATGTGATAAATTGAATTTCAAAGACGAACTTAAATAGCGTCATTTTTTTTCTTAGTAATCATATGAAACGAATTCAAATCATCTTTACAAAAAAAATATTCCAAGAAAAATGGCATGAAATATTGAATTATATCTACATCATATAAATTTTTGATTAACAATGTTGATTAAATAATTTTTCATTTTCATAATAAAAGTATTTCATCTAACTGTCATTACAATCAGAAGAATTTTCTTTTTAGTAATGAAAATTTTGTTTTTTAATTCAATAAAAATAGTTATTATCAACATTCTTAAAAGAAAAAAAGGTTTTCACAGTGAAATTCAGTCAATGATTGAAGAAAGTTCTAGTAGACTTCTATTGCAATCAGAAGAATTTCCCTTTCAATAATTTTTATTTTGTTTTTAACTTTATACAAATGGTTATTTTCAATGGTTTTCATGTTGATTTATTAGAATCATTCAAAATATAGTTCAATCCATAAAGAAATAAGTTTCTGACGCTGAAGTACCGCTGAAAATTTAGCTTATCAATACATTTCATTCATTAAAGTGAGGTATTTTACCCATTTTACATAACATTCAATCCTTTTATGATAAAATCGTATTGTTTTATTCTCTTTTAAAGCGCGGAGATTTTGTACAATGGTAAAAAAAAATTTACTGAATAGAATCATACCATCAGGAAGTTATAATTTCAATTCTTCCTTTCAACAGATCACTACCTACCTTGTTATCACCCGGGAGATTGTTCCTTGTCTATTCTTGTCAATTATTATTCCGCAAATGAGTAAAGACTAGCGGCTAAACTGTCTGGTGAGTTGGAATTACTTTTTTCTGATAAACGGAATGCGAGAGTTCTGATTTAAGAAACAAAATTTCCAATGAATTTTTTAGTCCACGATTTGTAGTGAATTTTATGGAAACTATTACTCTTTTTTTTAAACTTCGGGTCAAGTAAACTTTAACAAGAATTGTCTGAAAATATATCGGAAAAAATATTACTCTGTTATTAAACTAAATGGAATTTATTTTTAATAGAATATATATATATATATATATATATATATATATATATAAACAGTTCTCAGGTATTATGAATCAAATTTAATTAATTATAATTGCATATCCAACAACTTAATCAAAAATAAGTTCAGTATTTTGAAATTGAATCGGCGAATTCTAAAGCTTTAAATGCTGCACTTTCAGAAACGTATGCAACACTTTAATCCACGGCAATCCAGTTTAGAACAATTTGGATGACTAGTGATTCAAGGAGGCAATTAATTACAATAATAATAGTAATATTCACATCTTCATAAATAGTTCACTTTAATATAAACAAGTAATATAGATACAATTTTTTAAAATCAATTCTTACTTGGGTTACAAGGAAAATTTTTATTTTATTTTATTTTTATTTAATTATTACAGCTATTATAAATATGACAGAATCAAAATATTAAGCCTCAAAATAGAAAGCTAACTTCCTGACCATTTTCCATTTTCCTTTCTATACGAGGAGCTTCTATACTAACGCCGTACCAACCAGACTATGCCTGCCTGACAATAACAATTACTATAAATAATTGATCAAAAGATTATACTAGCGTTGAATTTTCAACGCCAATTCAGGATTCAAAGCCAATTTTGACAATGCAAAATGAATGAATTTTCTACACCAGATGGGAAACGCAATACAGATTAGAAATTTCTAATTTTCTTTATTATTAATTTTCTTATTTTAATCTTTATAATTATTTATTTATTTATATCTTTATTTATAATTATTTTAATTCGAAAGTACTTCAAAATGAATCGAAAAGATAATGTTTAATTTTAAGTACATCAAATATTGTGAAAATAAACAGAATCGTTTAAAATAATCGACCGAAAAAACGTTAAACATAACTGCATTAGTTCGCAAAAAAAACGAGTTTGTTACTTATTTGGCAACGGTGAAACGAAGATTTTTGGCGAGAAAGTTAGTTTTTAATTAATCAATAAAAAAATTAGTGAATTGATATTTGTAAAAACTCTATAAACAGCAAATGTTATCCACTACAAGTTTCGAAAAATTTAGTTGAACTTGATTGCATGAATAAAAAATATTTTATTAACGATTGAAAATTTGAACAAGATAAATAATGTGAGCTAATCGTAGGAATTGAAAAATGGAACTTTTTATGCTAAGATGTTTTGCTTTCAGGATTTTTAAAATAAACAGAAGTACCGTGATTAAAAGAACCATTTAAATATAAGGAATTTGGATATTTTAAGCAGTATATTTGTTGATAAAAAATAATTAATTTTCTCTAATGGCTTTAGATCAAGCTATTGCTCCAAGTGTGTGTGTGTGTGTGTGTGTGTGTGTGTGTGTGTGTGTGTGTGTGATTTTAAACTTTTTTAATTGAATTCATTTATTTTATGAACTCATTAAATGAAATTTTAAGAAATAACTTATTTAAAATGCAAATAATTTGATTACTGAATCTTACATTTGGGATCCTGAATTGTTAAGATATTTTGAATGCAAACATATTAATTGTATTTTATTTAATTAGAATCATTTTATTACACCTTGAAACCATTCATGAATTATTATTTTCAGCTAATGCTCAAAATTTATTTGCTGTGTCAAAAGACTCCAAGAATTATATTGAGGATTTAATACATCTTATGAATAAATAAACAACAGGCCTTCTCTCTTTTTTTATTTATATCGTACTAAAAATCTGGAATTCATTAATAAAATGTGTTTTGTAATAAAATATCCATACTATTCATTAAATAATGTTATTCATTAATTCACGTGATTAATAAATAACATTAATTTATTACGAAGTATTTTCAAGCACCTTCTATCGACATATATTAAATTATATAATTTTCGAGTTTTGAGAACTTCAGCAATATGTACTTATCTATTATTCATTCTTTTGATATATTGATAGGTTTCCATACTCCAAACGAAAAAAAAATGTTTTCTGTTTCTAAATGTTTTTTTACCTAATTAGGCTTAACAGGATTCAGAAGTGTCATTTTCTAAGTAAATCACCTTGCTTCTTCCAGAATGGTCACTTCCACTCATAAGAAAAGGAGAAAGTGTGTACTGTAGCTGGAAGTACCATCATCAACAAAAACAAAATAGAACACCTCTCTAGCTTTTGTTATTTACTATCGCACACTCACAAAACTTATATTGATAGAAATGTCTTAATGGTAGAGCATTGCTCTACTCAGCAAACTAACCAACCACGTTCATTAATTAGTACCTCAAAATTTATCTCTTATAGTTACTAGTTTTTTTCTTGTTCGATTTATCATCATATAATTCATCTCTCTATAAAATTTCATTGAAATCATCTGTTAATCGATTTCAGGAATTATAAAGTTTATAAAATTGGCTCTTCCATTGTTAAATGAGTCTTAAGAATTTTCTACGATGTCTCAGAATATATCATATATTTTTTGAAAACTTTTTTCATTTAGTAAAAGAAAATTATCTTTTTCTTAAGAGCACAAACAATATGCATAAATATTGAAAAATTGATTTTTTAAACATGAGTATGAAAAATAAAGAATTTTAAAGCAGTAACATTCTCCGCATGAGAGCAAAGCTTAAATGCTAAGAATCCGTATACCTCTCATAGATTCCAAACTATTTACAAAATTCCCACAGCCTAAGGGTAGCGTCTATATTATCATGTGAGAACATAATATTGTTTTGGTTAGAGGATTCTGGAACCTCAAAATTCCTGGGAGATAAATTGACGATTAAGTTACAAATTTTTCCCTTTTAAGGCTATTAGAAAACAATCCAGAAACTGATCACATTTGGGGATTTATCGCCAAAAAATCCTTTAAAATAGAAAATTTGTAATTCAAATGTTTAAGTTAATGGTAACGTTGATACATTTTATCGTGCGAGAACATGCTGTTGTTTTCGTAAGAGCTTTTTGAATAATTGAAGTTTGAAATTGATTAGGGAATGAACAAAGAATAAATGGCAATATTCATCAAAATCTTTTAATCGCATATATTTTTACCTTTTTTCACCCGTATTGCATTATTATGTATATTTCTTTTAAATCAGATGAGTTTTTGAAAGGTAAAGCATATCAACCTTTCGCTTTATTATTAATTAATGCTTCTTTAAAAGAGTTTTCTTGAGATGAGTTTTTAAAAAACTGACGAAAAGCTATGACATCAGCTGTAATAGTGAATTTTCAGCTGTGAATATGTAATTTCAATCAAAATCAGCAGAGCTCCCAAACTTTATTTGCCATCTAGAAAAATTAAAAATGAAAAAAAAATTTAAAAAATTATATTTGTGTTTGTGTGTATGTGTGTGTAACAGAGAGAGAGCTAAGTCTCGTGAATATTTCAACCCTGTTTAAACTCATAATTGACTTAAATTAATTAAGGTAAATAATGGCTTAAAGAATAATATATTTTTCACATAATGGCTGTTACTAATACTGTTACTGTTAATAAATACTGTTCACACAAAATCGTAGATTTTTTAAAAACTTTTATCATGTCAGAACAGGATGAGATATTTGGCGTCAATAAAAATTGGTAGGCTAAAAATGAACATTTTTATTATCTGCACGAGCATCTCAAAAAACGCTAAATTTATTCATAAATAATGGCAACACTTTATCTTTTAATAACGTGTTGCCATTAAATTAACAAAAGCTCTGATTTAAAAAAAACTTAATGACTACATCAAATAAAACCCAAAAAAGGTCATTTCTAGCTCGTGATTATATGAAATGAAATAAGTAGGAAATTTGATTTTTTAAAACAATGAATGTGAGACAAAATCTTCTGGATCGTTTGCAATAATAAATTGACTCATTCATTGAAACAATTAAAATGAATAAAAATATAATTTAACTTGCACAAGCGCGTGGTGCTTGGTCGTTCAAGAAATGATGTTCAGACACGATACATTGAAATATGCATAGCAGATTTCATTTTTATTTTTTTAATATTTGCTTTTTGTTGTTAAAGTGTTTTTATCGTGTGAGAACATAATATGTATTGGTTAGAAGTCTTGAAGCCACAAAAGGAATGGGCGAAAAATTGGTGATATATCGCTTTGGGGGCATCCACTGTTATGGTTATTAGAATATGGTAAAGATGGTTGTCACATTTGGTGATTTATCACCAATAAAAAGTTACAACTTGGCCCTATGTTCGCCATGCAAACGATTCTTGATATATTCAAGAATGCGTATTTTGACATTCACATGATTGTTTCAAAATCGCTCAAATTGGTTGAGGATTTAATTTAATTAAGGCAAACAATGTCTCAAAATATTTTTCTTACATGATAACATGAAATTTAACGTAGCAAATTTCAATTTTTATATATTTTTTATTATTTTTATTCATATATTTGCTATTTCTAAAATATGAGTTTAAATGACAATTATAATATCGGAGTTGGCGGGATCATTTTTTTTTATTTTCAGATCAAACGATGCTGATTTAACATGACTATTGCTTTAGTTTAAAATAAATTGCTTTTTTTAAACTTTATATAAACCGATTGACAAACTTCTTTCAGATGAATTTCATCAATGATTCAAAGGAATAATTGAGATCTAAAGATCAGATAACAAATTTCACCATTCAGTTTTAGTGTTAAATCCTTATATTCAAAAGGATATAATTTCAAATATACTTTTTGGAGCTCAGTGTAGCAAGAAACTCGAGAATTCAAATCGTCAATTTAATGAAGACTATAGTTATTTCCCTTTTGTATAATTTGTATATAGTTGTTGTTGTTGCTTATGGCATTTACCATGGACAAGCCACGTTGATACATCAGCAGATTTTAAACCGAAAGTATGCGCCTCTTGTATCAAGTAGCTCCTACTAGGGTCAAGAGTGCGACTTTAGATACACACTCATCACAGTCGCTAGCACAGCCCCTTTTGACAAGGGGGCACATTTACATTTACTTAATATATGGTCCCCAGTGAATTATTCTTTATAGGAAGTGGATTTCTCACTAAACAAAAGTAAGTATACCTTAAAAACTTTTACAAATTTCAGAAGAGAATTTAATTTACATACATAGAGACCATCTCAATCAATTTCTTGATAAATCTGTTTCTGTATTGAAACGTTTTCGAGATAATATTTAGTTGACCCAGTTAAAAAGTTTGGCTATTAGAAAAGCTTTTCCTCTCAGGTTATAAAAAATAAATCAAAAACTATGAGGTATATAAAAAGGGTTTTAAAAAGTTTATTTTTATCAATTTTCACCATAAATTTTCCCCCAAAATAAAGTTGAAAATTTTCTTGTACCTTCCTCTTTTGCTAGGACACAAAAGGTTAGAAGACAGTCTTCATCTATCAACCTGATATTTTTCCTGTATCTCATGACAAATGGAAAAATCATATAATAGTTGAAAGGTCAGGCTTTCTTGACATTTTCTAGTCACGGGTCGTGACTTCCTCATCGAATAAAGAACGAAATAAAAAAGAAAGTAATGGAAGAGGGGGTAATTCCGTTTACAGCAATTTTCCGCAATAAATAGTGAGGGAAATAACCCATCTGCCTACATGATGAAAGTTATATGTGTTAGAATAAGCTTCCTGTTCTTCTAATCCCTCTTTTTTATTGAAGCATTATCGGATATTGGGAAAAATGTTTTTCTTATAATTTGGATTATCTAGATTATAAGGTAAAACTTTAAGCAGCAAAAGTAATTTTTATCTATACATTGTCAGATGGATTTTTCCTTAGAATAACTATTGTTGAGGCCTTTTATGCGCTTTTAAAAGAAATAAAATTTGATAGAAGAATAAATTATGAATGAGATAATTTTGCACTGCTTGCAATTTAGTGCATAGAATTATTTTGCTGATATACAAATGTCAACTGATATATTTCTCATAAGGAGCTGGTATACTTATAATTGATTTTCCATAGCATTAAAAAAAATCTCAAATTGACCATCGTAAAAAATGCCACTAATTCAAAGAAGTAAGAAGTTAAAAAGTATTTTTATAATTTCTAAGTGATATTTTAAAAAGTATGAAATAATCGAGAGATGAATCTACAATTTAAAAGAAACGAATAAAAATGATGCATAGCCTGCAAAAATATTGAGGCAAAAAAAAACGAAGCTATTCTGCATCTTGGAATCCTGGTAAATGATAAAAATGAGCTCTGGAAAAGCTTTGCTTATATGAGATTTAAAAACAGCGTTGCTGATGAGTAATATATTGAATTTTAACTATGTAACCTTAAATTATTTAATAATTTTTTAATAATATGTTTATTATGTTAATAGAATATGTGAATTTTAGATCTAATTAGATAAATATTTATATTTATAATAATAGAATTCCTTTAAAAAATAAATTTCATTCCTAATTCACAAAATTACAGATCTAAGTCTAATTTCAGATCTTAAAGACAGATGTTTCTTGATATGGATTCTATAATCATGAATATTTTCTGTTTTATAAATGAAGAACTATACCATTCAGTTTATTTTAGGAGAGGGAGGCACTATAATAGTGTGAGGTTGGGTGGTAAATTCTGGCGTAAATATGCTGATGTTCACTTCCCAGATGATACAACGACGATGATGTGATCATTTTTTATCTTTGATCGCAAACCGGTAATGGATCACATCATTTTGCAAAATGGTTTGTGCATAAGATGGTATTGGATATTCTGTAACTGAGTTTAGTGTCCATGTTTTTTTGTGGTTATTATTGCTTAAGATATTAAAGAAACCGGAGGATTTCTTTTATATCTTAAGCAATACCAAGATCAGGAAGGCCAATTTATAATCTATTGTTACGAAAATTCTCCCACAAAACGATGTAAAAATGCAGACTTTATTGTGTAGAGAAACGTGTATTTAAAATACGCAACACAAGCTACAAATTCACAGAGAATTAACTCTATTTAATCCGCTAATTAGTGTTAACAGCAAAGCTATAGAACTCACATCAAAAAGAAAAGACAAGCATTCAAGCTAAACCAACTAACGTAGCTCATTCTCCGAGCTGATCTCATCCTCCTCCCCTTCTTAAACCTTGCCTTTAAATAGCATCCCGCTAAAGTGGGTGGGGCAAACGCAGAAACGGCTCATTCGTTCCAGAAAACTGTGCAATTTTCTCCTACTATCTCTACTTATCACTTTATTAAAGCTGATATTCACCTTATTTCTTAAAATATTTCCATTTCTTCTTTTATTACAAATTTGCATCAATTAGAGTTAAATTATTAAAATTAAGAAAAATCTGAATCAATTTGTCATCACAAATTATATTTTCTATTGTATGTTTTGACTCATAATGATCTTAAGAGAGCTTTGTTGTATGGATAAAAATATACAAATTTAACGGATGTATTTTAACTTTAATATATTCTGTTAAAATAAAATAAAAACTATTTTAAATCTTTCAATGTAAACATTTTATAATTGAAATAAAAATTTTGTTGCGAACATTTTTTTAATGATCTCATTATTTTTCAGATTTTCATAACTTGTTCGATAAAGCTAAATTATTTTCTTTTTTTATATAACAATTAAAATTTTAATTAAACCTTTGGAGAAGATTTAACCCATGTTGCTCTTTCCTTTAGGTTTCTCTAATAATTAATTTCTTTTCATAACGGAATAGAAACAGAAAAAAAATTCAAATTTTTCTTATTTTATTGGTCGAAGATTACAAATCATAATTCATATAAAGAAGTCAACACTTCAACATAAAAAGTATGGTAAAATATTCATGGAACAACCCTTTGCAGCATGCATACAGAATAAAAGAATTCGTAAGAGCTCACAATAAATAAAAGATTTTTGCAATAAAGACGTCAAAACAGAATTTTATGAAACTTTATACTTCCCGCCTAGCGCTTCCATATCCAATGTAAAAATGTAGCAAGGAGGTGAATTTCATTTGTTCCCTTTTCTGTCCTATGAAATCATTCATTCAAAAACATGAGAATTTTTCTTTTGTCCCGCTTTTCGCCTTTAAATTTTTTTTCTTTTCTAATTTTAGTTTAAATATATTATAATGTCAAAACATGATGTTATTTTGGGAATAAGGTTTGGGATGTCAACAAAAATACATAGACGAAAAATTGAAATTTTATTATCTGCACAAGCATCTCAAAAAAAAATTGTCTTTTAATAACGTGTTGCCATAGCATTTACAAAAGCTCTGATTTTTTTTTTAAAAAATAAGTTAATGACTACAGCAAATAAAACCTCGAAAAATGCCATTTTGAGCACGTGATTATATGAAATGAAATAAATAGGAAATGTGATATTTTTTTGAAACAATCAATGCGAGACAAAGATGTTTTGATCGTTTGCAGTTCTAAAGTGACTCATTAAATGAAACAATTAAAATGAATAAAAAATATAATTTAACTTGCACGAGCACGTGGTGCTTGGCGGTTCAAGAAATGATGTTCTGACTTGATACATTGGAATATGCATAGCAGATTTCATTTCAATCTTTATTATTATTGCTTGGATTTTGAATCATGAGTTTTGAAAGTGCAACCAAGGACTGGATTTCAATAGAAAAAAACATGTCTGATATTGAGTCTTAAATATTAATAGTCATTTCATAAAACTGAAATTGCATACACAAGAAAACAAAAATATTTTTGCACCGTATATTAAAATGCATAATTTCAAATCGTTTCTGTGGTGGAATTTTGATTAAATTTAAATTAGCCGAAATGGATCTATCTGTATGAATATTCAAGTGAACATTTTTGGAATATTAAAAATATATTGGTGAAAATACAATACAATACAAATACAATACAATATTTTACTTCTAAAGATTTCTTTCAATATATCTCTTTATTAAAGGCAAATATTATCCTTCTAATTTGTTGACTTATTGTTATAAAGTTTCAACTTTTGGACAACTATATTTGTTTGATATAGACACACTAACCGAAATCAGAATAAGAATAAATTAATTTTAAAATAAAGCTACTGATATTTAAATTTAAATACGGTAATTGTCAACTTAATTAATTACGGTAATTATTACCTAATAGTAATATTTTGTATTTTATTTCATTTTATATCATTTCTACATGTTATTATATTAAAGTGAGCTCGTGAAATTTTAAAAATAAATAGACATTTTTATTGCTTATTACCATGACAGAAAATCATGTTTTGGTTATGAGGTTTTGATGTCTCCAAAATTTAAGGGCAAAAAATAAAGATTATAGACCACTGGAAATTATCTGTTAAAGAATTTTTTACCTGCTTTTATCATTTTTGCATTCTTATGCTATTTTGAAAATTGATGCGTTTCTAATAGTTTGATCTGCTTTTACCAGTATGGCTTTATTATTAGGTATGCTTCTTCACGGTTAAAAGGTTCTCGTAGAACTATGGCATAACTGTTGTTATTTCATCTCAAAATCGGTCGAGTTCCAAAACGTTGTTTGTCATCTAGAAAAATTGAAAATGAAAGTTTCAAAAATATATATAAAAACTGGTTAAAGATTTAAGCTAATTAACACAAATAATGACTTAAAAAATAATGTTTTCATATGATAACTTGAAATTTGTAATCGTATATTTCCTTATGTATTATTAGCTTTTATGATATTATATTATATTTTCTGTGGTTTTAATACTAGTCAATTTTCTTTTCATTCTCACAAATCATATTAAGCGAAAATAAAAAGCAGAGTGTTTGAATTTGCATAAAGTAGTTATGAAACTCATCTTGGAATATTTGAGAAAAATGCATGTAAATTGTATTTTCCAAAAAATGATGTGCAATCCGTTAATTACAGATATTTTCCTCAACGAAAAACCAATTAAACTTGCATCATGCTATTATTTAAATCAAGCTGTCTTATTTTTCAAGGAAAGAATTCTCTATTTATTTAAATAGGATATTCTTTACTTAAATTCGTTGATTTCTTTATCACGAAATATTTTTGGCAGTTATAAATTCCTATTAATGTATAAAATAATATAAATTTATAATATTCCTTTAAAAATACAATTTCTTATTCCAAAACAAAAAGAAATTAAAGAAATTTTTTTATTCATTTTATATCTGAAATTTATAGTCTTATAAAAATTTGCCAAATCAATTCAAAGTTTTGAACAAAGTTCATTTATTTCAGTTTAAATGTTAATTTTGTTCACTTCGAGTTCTTATATTAATGAAGTTTATTTCAAATACCATAAAAATATATCGTTAATTGAAAAATAGAATAACAAGATATTATTATTCGTCATTCTCTATTTTACTCTATCATAACAAATATATATATTTTAAAATATTTATCATTCCTTCTTTATTAAAGCAAGAGAAAAATTATACAACTTAAAATGGTAGAAACTAATGATTTTATCGAATTATAACTATAAAAAACATAAATATTGGCAACAAATGTAGAGACATGTAACTCCGGCTTCTAATAACCCAATTATATATCAAATTAAATATCTCACGGGCCCTAGGGGAAGGCCCGATAGAGATTAACAGAGATGGGTCTTATTGTACGAATCACACATTATATGATAACAAACGAATTGAATAAACTTGACGAACGGCTGGACCGTTTTACATCAACGGACACTTTTTTCATTATTACAGAGTTCTATTGGCGGGAATGAAATGAATTCGTATTGCTTGCTGAGTTATGACGCTCCGGACACCATATAAACCAAAAGACATTAAAACATTAAATACTTTAGTTTAGATAATTATGAACTAATAGGTAATTATCCCGTACAAATCCTGCAATATATCCGACGACATATGTGATATCAACATGACGAAGATCCAGAGCGTAGCATGATTGTAGCGGGTATTTTCTGAGCTGAACAGTTGAATCTCAAAGGATTGGCAAAGATGAAGCGATCGCTTGGCGACCCAGATCACTTGATTTATCACCCATGGATTTCTTTTCGGTATGGGTCATGAAGAACCATGTGTTATAAACACCCGTCGATATTGAAATGGACCTTATTGCTTGAATAGTGGCCACAACAGGCATTGTCCGTAATATGCCAAGCATTTTTGAAAATGCTGGGTGGACAATGCAATGGCATTTTGAATCCTGTGCTCGTGTAAATGATCACCATTTCGAGCACCTACTGAGAACTTTTATTCCAACAAGGAAAAGTACGTCACATTTGTCACCACTTAACTGAACTGTTTCCTTCTATTCACCTCACTTGTCCATTTTGTCCATGCAAATTATGTTTGCGAGCATATTTGGGACAAACCAATGTGAAATCGGTTTCCAAACATTGCCTAAACGATAAGTTTTGAATCACTCTGTATATTATATACAATTAAAAATCATATTTTATGTTGCCTGATTCTATTAGTGAACAGGGGAAAATATAATAAAGTGGAAATTCGCGAAGTCAAAAATATTATATAATAATCCGGCATAGTTTTTCAAACGTAAGAATGCAAACTACATTCAATAGTTATGACACACTCCAAAACTTAAATATCAAGTTTGAAAAACCTAGTATAAATATCCGAAACAATAATTAAATATTCTAAATTGTTTGATTAGCGTTTCTTATTTCTTTCGTTGCAAATAAACAACGAACTGTATACTAATATAAAATCTTGATTTTAGTAGTGATACCTAAAAAAGTAGTTTTGTTCTCTTTACAAAATTAATTACACAATTATTCTTTTTTTCTTTTCAATGCCTCCCATTTTTTCAATTCCTACCATTAGCTCACACTCTCCCTATATATATATTCATCTTGTTCAAATTTTCTGTCTTTAATAAAATACTTGATTGGATAAATAAAAAATAAGTTCAAGTAATCAAGTTCAAATATTTTTTTTTACTTATAGTGGATGACATTTAATTTAATACAGTTTTTTTAATATTAATTCATCAATTTTTTATTTATGAATTAAAAACTAAACTTCATGCTAAACATCTTCGTTTCTCGGCCGTCAACTAAATTATGGATTCACTTTTTTTTTCTCCACACTAATGAGGTTAGGCTTAACATGTTTTAGACCGATTATTTTAAACGATTCTGTTTACTGAACTTCTTTCAAAATGTTTGGTACATTTAAGATTAAAAATCGTTAATTAATCAATTTTTCTGATTCATTTTGAAGTACTTTAGAATTAAAATAATACAGAAGAATGAAAATTAGAAATTTCTTATCTGTACTGCGTTTCCAACTGGTGTAGAAAAATCACGCATTTTGCGTTGTCACAATTGGCTTTTAATCCTCAATTGGCGTTGAAAATTCAACGCTAGTATAATTTTTTGATCAATTTTTTATAGTAACTGTAATCTTTAGGCCAAGGTAGTCTGATTGGTCTGGCGTTGGAATCGCATCCCTTGGGTTGCGAGTTCGAACTCAATGTATAGAAAGGATAATGGAAAATGGCCAGAAAATTCGTTTTCTATTTTGCCACTTAATATTGTGATTCTGTCACATTTATACACATGCTTATATTAATTATAATTTTTTTAATAAAAAGTAAATAAAATAAAAAATTTCTTTCTTAACCTAAGTAGAAATTAATTTTAAAAAATTTATATTACTTGTTTTCAATCACATTATATAAATAACCTTAAAGTACAAATCTTTAAAAAATCAAAACATACGAATAGTAAATTTCTAATTAAAACAAATATATTAAATATTTCTCTGACTTTCTCTTCTTAATTTTTTAAAAGCGAGATTTTAAATTTCTCGAATACAAAATTTTTAACAACTAACATTTTTTTTTTTCAACTTTGATGTTAAATTATTTCATTTCAAACTGCAAATGCAAAAGCAAGAAAAGTTTCACATTATGTTTTTCTATTTAAAAAAGTGTAATAAAAGCAACTGCTAACTTTTCAAAATCAATTGAAATCTCCTAAATTTATAAAATATAACATATTTTATAAATATAGGAAATAATCACTTATATATATAACAAGAAAAAAATTATAAATGGAAGCAAGAAATTTTAACAGCCGTACTAAGCTATCAAATGTATGCACAAATCAGGCAAAAATTTAAAGCTTTTTTGCAAAAAAAAGTTGTCAAAAAAATTTCAAACAGTATAATACTCCCTGTCTGATACTTTCTGACTCAAGTAAAAATGGGTTATAGGAAAAGTATTAAAAATGAAAGTATTGTCGATTGCCCGTTTCTTCATCAGTTTAAATCTTTGTTAAAAAAAAGTAACTTCCTTTTCAACCCTTCATATCAGAGCAATTTCCTCTCAGATATGAATTTTTCTGAAAGAGTATAGTTATTTTTATGATTTAGTATTGATGCTCTTTTTATCTTGATTCTAGAGAATGAATTTGTGTAGGATGAAATTTATAAGATATATAAGAATAAAATCCTATCTCAATTCTTTGCATGTTTAAAAAATTTGAAATATAAATTTTAAGAAACTATGTTGATCGTTTTCCATTTCAAATAGATTTTTCTATATTTTGCTCCATTTCAAAGAGATTTTTCTGTGTAAAATTTCATTTCAAGTAGGTTTTTCTATGTCAAGTTGATCTATGCTATGTTTTATTTCAAATAGATTGGATCTATGTTAAGTTGGTAAATTTTTAAATGTTCTTTTATGCAGAGTAAAAAGTTATACCATCAATGTATATTTATGTTCTATGCACTAATTTAAAGAATCTTTTTTTTTCTGTATTGGATTTCAACAATAATAGGGAATTATATGATTAAAAATTTATTGAAACTATTAAATGCTTGAATTTCGTCAAAATAATCACATTTTTTATTTAAAATTATACAAAAAATAATTCTTTTCTTCGAAATTTAACGTAATTAAAATTAAAATTGAATCTGAATTTTTATATTATGTAATATAAAAATTAGGCGAATGTTTGCTTGATAACTTTCTAGCTCGTCCTCAGAATATATTCTAATTTTAAAAAATGCTTGGCTGACATACATTTATACATTTTTCATGAAAGAATATTAATCTAGCTATTCACTAGAAATTAAAATGAATAATTCTATCAAATGATATATCTTGTAGAAAAATGTACTATTGAGATTTATGCCTACATAATTTTTAATATTTTAAGCAGTTTATATGATCTGTAAATTCAAACTAATACACTGCTTGACTGCTAAGGAACAGTTAGGTTATCTGAAAAATTAAATATAAACAATGATCGAAGGAATGAAACTAAGTGTATATTTAGCAGGGCATATTTAGAATTTATTATATTCAAAAAAAGTACGGATATCGACAATCAAAGAACTAAAAACTTAAAAATAAAAAAGTTATTCTTCGGATGATTTAAAAAGAGCAAAAACTGATCTTCAGGTCATAATGAGGCACACATGAGTACTTTTAAGGTTTGTGATGACCACGGACACTAATAAACATTTTTCATCTGTTCTCCATGCTGCTAAATTATCAAGGAGTTCTTGGGGGATATTGACAAACTCCTTTCTCAAGGCGATTTTGAGCTCTTACACTATTTGAGAATGGATGGTTATTTGAGAAACACTTCCGCCAAGAGCATCCCGAACATTTCCAATGGGTTTAAATCGGGAGAGTAAGCAGGCCATTGTATACGGAAAATATTTTCACTTTGCAGTGTTTTCGATACCTTCTATGTGACCTCACATTATCGTCCACAAACAAAAAGTCAACTTAAGCACAACTTAAAAATCGACTTGATCCAAAATAACCTCTGAAATACCTTTGCTATGTAACACTTTCCCGCTCAAAGATGTGAAACGGTGTTCTGCTATTGTGCATGATGCCTGCCCACACCATCACGCCTGGGCCATATCGATCACGTTCACTTGCAAATTGTTGTGCATAATGCATTCCATGCTCTATCCACAGTAATTGGTAGCCAGAATCACTTGTCACACTGAAACAAGATTCTTCTGAGAACAGTTCTCTAATTTTGGATATCCCAACCAACATGTTCCTTACACCAGGGTAATCTCTCATGACTATGGCGTGGTTGAAGCGGGATGCATCGAGCAGGCTTCTGTGCATACTAGCCAACTTGATTTAAGCACCTTGAGATGGTTTTTGCAGAAACATGTATACTAGTAGCGGTATCAAGGTTTGCAGCTCTTTGGAAAGGAGTTTAATTTCTATTCCTTTCTGCCACTAGGGCTACATAGCGATCCTCTAAAGGTGTGGTGTTCCAACCACAACCCCCAACATGTTTTGGCAAAACATTTCCGCTATGCACGTGCTGCAGCAGCTACGTTGGTGACACTTTGACCTGTTTCCAATTGTTCAACTGCTCGTCCACGATCGTAATCACTCAAATGATGTCTTGCTGACGTTTTACTCTTAATTATTGCAACAACCAAACAGAATTTGAGAGAAAAAACTTTTATAACATCCTGCACTATTTTGGGTCAATCATCAAAAAGCATGAATTTTGTTTGAATCACGAGCTTTTATGCAATGTCTTTTATTCAGAAAACGAATCCTGATCTACCAATCCACTAGAATTTACTTTTGTTGGTTAACTTCTGTGACGTAATTTTGCATAAATCACTTGTTCCTTATAAATTGTGTGTGTGTGTGTGTGTGTGTGTGTGTGTGTGTGTGTGTGTGTGT
>JAOUZG010036171.1:878461-931889 GCA_026289955.1 Argiope argentata
TGTGTGTGTGTGTGTGTGTGTGTGTGTGTGTGTGTGTGTGTGTGTGTTCCAAAGTTTACCCATCTAACTCTCTTCGCTTCATAGTTATCAAGTTAACTTATATTCGGACATCGCCTGAATGGATTTTGGTCAGAATTTAACAGATATTTACAAATCGTGTGTAGATAATATAGTAAATTTCTTCTAACTGAATTCGGGCAACTTATTTTTATTATTTTGTAATTCTTAGAGAGAGATAAAAAGTTTATAAACTTTATACATAACGAAATTTATTTCATACCTACTCTGGTGATCAATCTGAATAATTATTACATAATTTTCAATTTTTATTATCAGGAAATTTGTGAAATTTAACTCTATAGTTGTGAATCCATTTCAAATTGCCAAATTAAAGTCAGCTTGCATTTTAAATTGATTCAGAAAATGTAATGCTATATTATTCAGTGACAGTTATTGAGAAACACTTTTTCTTCATTTATTTGTCTGAGATTGAAGCTGCCCCTCCTAAAATTTAATTTTTTCATCATCAATTTTCATGTTGTGGTTATCGTTGGCAATGTATTTTTTGCCGGTAAATCTGTTGTTGCTGTTGTTTTTTATGGCACTTGGCATAGACAATCCCCCTGCTGATACATTTTATTAATTTTAAAATTTTATTATCTGCTCGAGCATCTCAAAAAAATCAGTTTCTAATAAAATGTTTTCATTGCATTTACAGAAGCTCTGATTAAAAAAATAAGTTAATGACTGCAGCAAATAAAATCTAGAAACATGTCATTTTGAGCACTTGATTATGTAAAAGGAAATAAACAGGATATGGGATATTTTTTTAAACAGTAAATGCGAGACAAAGTTTTTTTTGGATCGTTTGCAATACTAAAGTGACTCATTCAATGAAACCATTAAAGTGAATAAAAATGTAATTTAACTCGCACGAGCACGTGGTGCTCGGCCTTTCTAGAAATAATGTTCTGACATGATACATTGAAATATGCATAGCAGATTTCATTTCAATTTTTTTTAATTATTATTATTATTATTATTATTATTATTATTATTATTTCTCACCTCAACCTTAAAAATATCATGTACTATAATATTAAAACTTACTCGTAATAAGTTATTAGACTACAGCAACTGGATACATTGGAATGTTAGCAAGCTGCTCTTATGGGATCATATTACATCTCTATACATGTTAGGGATATAATTCAGTTGAATGAGACATTTAAATGCAACATCACTTATTTGAAACCCAAATTTTCTTTTGGTAAACACCATGCAAAGATATATTCAAGAGTTTATTTGTGCAATTTTTAAAAAATTAAAATTTGAAGAAAAAAACATTTACCTACATAATTATAATTTTCATAAATATTCTCTATGCAGAGTATTAATTGCAGGGTGTTCAGAAACCCTCAAAGCGGTCACATGAATATAACTACTAACCAACAAGAAAGAAATATATTTCAAGCGTCGATTAATTTAAGAGTTCAAATGATAACAAATTACCCAGTGCGACAACTAGCCACGGTCTCCCCTACGTGAAGTTATAGCTTACTCATACACTTTATAGGATCAGTAATTTTAAATTAATATCCTAATCCTTAACCTTTAATTTAATATCCGAACTTTACGAAGGTAGGTTTTATATTTGAAACTTCCTTTTTTTTAGTATAATTAATTTTTATAATTATTAGAGTTGTTATAAATTCAAAGAAGAATCAGTTTAATTAACAATAGTCGCACTTCAAATTCTATTTTGGAAAAAAAAACATTGAAAATCATAAAACGCTTAAAAACTCTCCTTTAAAAATGCCAATAAAAAAGGATATTTTCATGGATTCCAAAGCGGCTTTGGAAGTGAAATGGCTTCATTCTGTCTTGTTTAAAAAGAAAAATGTAGGAAACGGAGCAAAAAGGATTAATTTTGGAGCTGAAGTGAAATTGTATTCAGTGGAATTCCTGAAGTTTTATAGTTGCAATACCCACTGTTGCAAAACGTGAAAACACTTTTAGTGTTTCTGACGAAACAATGTCTAGGCTTAACACTTTAATATCGATTAGTTTTCTTTCAAGGAGATGGCTTGAATAAAAATGCCCAAAATTAGAATTACTTTTTAGAGTATTTCTATTAATTAGATTTGAAGAATTTGTCCACATCGCAATACAATCAATTTTGGCAATGCTATGATTATGACTTGAGATAACAATTTTAAAATAAAAATTAATTCAGCTAATTTCATAATCACATAATGCCTATATACGCTTGCTATCTAAACTTTATACACCCTATAACAAAAAGAAACAATCATCCGATATCTTTTAAAATTCGTATGCATGAATCTTTTGACCAGATATGAAATGATTAAATTTTGGTGTCCCATGGAGGTACAGTTTGAACTCCTGCGCATAGGAACTGCGTATCCAGCAGATGAATAAAAAGAGCAGTTCTTCAACGGTTGTTAAAACTTTCGGTTTGATTGTGATTCAGATTACCTTTCGATAACTTAAAAAATGCCTCTCCACAGGGTTCGCGCTTATTGCGAGCAACTGTCAGAGTTTGTATCATTGGATTAAAAAAGGCCGGTTGAACAAATCGGAGCATCGCTCGTCATTTGAGTCGAAACGATGTGGTAATTCGAAGATGCCCTCAATAAAAACATCCCCAATGATAAAAATTCTACGTTATAAACCAGATTTGATAACATTTGTTTTTTATGCAATTAGAAACATTAACACATCAAACATCCAAAACGATAACAAATTCTTTATTAACTGAAACATAAATCAAAATGACTAGATAAAAATTCCTATTTTGAAATTCATCTATTAACTGAAAAGTTGTTTGAATTTAGAACTATAAATACGCTAAGAAATTTTATTAAACAATAAAACAAGATAATTTTACTCGTTTAAAAAACGGTAAAAAGATTTCCTAAGTTACTTCTCATCGAAAACTAATAAAAATACAAAGCAATATGGTTTATAAAACCAAAATAAATCCTTTTACTCTCACTTTTTGGAATTTCAAAAAGATTCTATGAAAACGAAACGAAAAATTGATCCAACAAGACACATTCGTTTATCTCCCGGTAAATAATAGAGATTTTTTATTCCTTTTCTCCCATGATATCATGCATAAACACAAATCCTGCCAACGAGGTAAATTTATATTTTCCACACAGTCCTTTCACATTTATGATAAAGCTAATAAATATAGAGCAATCTTTTATTTGAAAAGTACTCTAAGTAATTTGCTTTTTAAAACTTTTTTTCCCAAAAACTACTGATGCCCTTTTTTTTTCTCTTTATTTCCTCTTCTTTAAATGTTTTTACGTGAAAGTTTTCGTTTCGATTCGATCAAAAAATAAAAATTCTTACCGATTTTGATAAACATTCCACGAAAAACTTTTTCATAGATTTAATGTAAAAGAAATGTGATGTAAACAACGAAAACGTATTTAAATAAGAGGGAATGGCATCATGGAATCGTTTTCTCCTTTAAGCAATAAAGATCTTATTTCTCTTTCTCAGCATACAATTTTGAGCATTGGGTGAATCTCCAAAAACCCTATATAACGTTAACCCCTTAACCGGTTTGCCCGTACGCCGTACGTGCATCGATTTATCGAATTTTGATAGTTGTAAACAAAAAATGAATCATTCATAACAATTATAATTCAATAGTAAAATGACTTCGAATACGTAGATAAGCCAAGTATTCCATGGATTTCCATTTGAATCAAAATAAGAAAATATTTCCAAAATAGAAGGTGTCATCTTATTTGACAGTAAGGAAAATAAACCGGTTAAGGGGTTAATGACGAAATATAAGTTTTTAGCGCGAATCTGGCATACATGAATCTATCATGAGAATATGTATTTTAGACGTCTTTTTGATTTATTGAAATCAAAATTTAAGTCAAAACTATATTTATAATTGTGAGATCAAGCCAAATCATTGAATCTATGAATTACTGCGTTTATATACTTGCGAAAGTACAGATCGACAGTTGATCAACCGTTCGACAGATGTAGTTCAGGAATTGAGAAATATCTATATTCCAAATAATAAATCTGTGTGCAAAATTTATTTTGCATTTTATATTATCTACAACACGTCTTCAAATTTTATATAAATAAATAATGTACACGATTTGTTTATGTTATCATCTTACCTAAGTTTCTTTTTTCTCAAAGTTACATGACAGCTTCAAAAATGCATTCCATTTCCCTCACTTTTATTTCTACTTTCCCATGAATGGAAATCTCGTAATTGCCAAAATTTTTGACCCTTGGATTTTGACAAATACCCAGTTTTCAGATTTCCGCATATACGAAAAACACAATTCAGAAAAATTACGTTTGCTTTTCTATCTGCGGTTTTCTTTGCTATATTATGAAGTCATGGTGAGAACTTTGAAAATAAAAATTTGAACACTGGTTTATTCATAAATTTGTCGAGAAACTACAACTCTCATACATGGTTAAAAAAAAGAAATGTTTCTCTTATTAACCACTTCGCATACGATTGCGTGTCTGACACATGCATCGAATGACTGAATTTTTATTTTCAAGTCTGCAATTAAGACACAGAATTAAGTATTTAAATACGAAAAAATCAATATGGAACGATTTAGCATCCCAAATGCTCCATATATTATTTTAAAAAGTCAAATTAACAATAAATTGCGAAAAAAGGATGAGTTATCTAATTAGAAAGTTAAATACATATGTCAAGTGGTTAGGGAAATTCCGAGAAAGATTTAGGAAAACTGTTATTTTTCATTCATTTATTTATTTATTTCCCTCTACGAATTTCATGCTTGTAAAGATTTGTACTAGTTTCATGTATCTTGATATGCTAGAATTTTTTTTAATTTCTTGTTGATAAGAAAGCATTTTTTTTATGTTTTTATGTTTTATTATCAATTAATCCTTCAATTTAACGAAAATTTCGATTTTATAAAAAGAGTACCTCTTTTCGGTGAATTTAAATAAAATAACTAATAGATTTCCACATTATTTATGATGAATGATTAGGAAATCAAAGTTACAAAGTGTAACGTGATTATTTGGGTTTTTTTTTAATTTCATTTTGTAGAACATTAGTAAAGGAGGTTTTTAAGAATTATTTTTAGTAAATTTATCCTCTTATTAGCAATTATATATCTTCTTCTCTTCTTTGTTTTTTATATTAAAAGCATATATCAAAGTGTTTTGAAGCATTTCATAGAAAATATGTTTACATACTTCCACCTGATAAAAAGTAAGGTGAGCTGATTGAAAGTAAAAAACCACATCAAGAAGTTTTTTTATTAAGATTCAAAAATAAAAACAATGTTTGTTTGGTTTTTTCGATGAATAAGTAAAAAGAAATACTGCTGGATTTTTGAATGGCTGTGGCACTTTTTAGAACTTGGATTTCATTTTGCCAAAATGGTTCAGCAAATTAAAAAATATTTTTAATGGCAATCCTTTAACAAATATTCAAAAACAAGCGGAGATGGCTTCTCCAAATTTTTCACACATACTTTCCAGTTAAAATCTGGTCTTCCCTTCCCCTCATATATCTGCCGATCTTGAGTAATGCCGAAAATTCCTGGTATAGCGAAGGTATTAGCTTGCATTGGTGGACAAGTCGCAAAATATAAATATTTGGCCTCCATCTAGCTTTTTTATTGAATATTTTTTACGAGGGCAAATCAAAAAGTCTTTGCGCCTATTTTTTTTCCTCCAAAAATAGGTACATACAGATATTTACACATATACGTAGAGTACTATGTACCTTACATTATTTCTCCACATAGTCACCACACGGGTTCAGACATTTGTCCCATCGCAGCACTCAATTAGAGATCCCCCTATGGTAGAATTCTTCTGGTTGCCTATGGAACCACCGTCGGAACGCGTTCTTGACTTTTTAGTCGCATGTGAATCTCTGTCCTGTCAGAAACTTCTTCAGTGGACCGAAAACGTGAAAATCACTAGGGGCAAGGTTTAGACTGTAAGGTAGGTGTTCCAGATTCTCCCAGTGAACGCTCATTCTCATGCAAGTCTTCACAACCTTTTTGAAACTCACGACACAACCATTGAACACTTCTCAAAGAGAGGGACTTTTCCCCGTACGGGGGGGGGCATTTCCCCGTGAATTGCTATGGGCATTTGTCCCTTGCTCGAAAGAAAACGACGAACATTTCGCTGCTCTTAAGCTGTGGACGTCAGAAGAACAACCGCCATCTTAAATGACTGATAGCAGCGCCACTCATCGGAGCAAAAGGCAGATACATCTGGTACGGTTCAAGGAACGTTCACTGCTGGGAATGTATATGTTCGCTTGGTATTCACTACCGTATTTTGGCTGAAAAAAATAGGCGCGAAGACTTTTTGATTTGCCCACGTATATGTAATTTCGGAGTTTTGTTCGGGATCGATCAAACTTTGATTCAGAACTACAGTTGCAAATACAAGTTCACATATCAAATTCCACTGATTTAAGTCATTACTTTTTGTTTAAATTTATTACTTGAATGTTAACGTACAGATCAACAAACGATCATCCTATTGAAATATTTGGTTCTAAATTTAAGACGAATTTATAAACTAAAAGTTAAATCTAATCAGCTGTTGCTGTTAAGTAGCTATCCAGTTCGTCTGTACAAACCAGAAAACAGGCAAACTTTCGTTCAAAATTTGAAAGATATCTATAAATATGATATCAACTGCACATATTAAATTTCATCCACTTAACTTGAAACAAACTAATTATTTTATTTCTCGAAGCATAATAAATTTATAGACTATTTCTTTTAAAGTTTAGACTCTTATTCTATAGAATAAATGGAAATTAAAAATTTATTGAATAAAATAAATTAATAAATATATAAAGAATGCCATTCTTGAATTCATTTTAATAAATAAAATTAGATACACTTTTATACACTATAACAAAATCATTTTAAAAATGTAGGTTATTTCAAGGGGGGTTTTTTATGTGCTCGTATACAAATTTATGAAAAAATGTTGCAATCATTCAAAAAATTCGAAGCCAGAATTTTGATGAATTTGGCCGTTTCGGACCATATAGTTTTCAAAAAAACATTTTTGATAGTCTGTCTGTCTGCCTGTGAATACAGTTCCAAAAAGCCTCCTAACGAATAAAAAGTTAGTTTTCCTTAAAAATGGATTTCAAATTAAAAATTTCTAAAAACTAAAGTAATTTTATTAAAAAGAATTAATAATACGAATAATTAAATTAACATTTTTTAATATCATAGTGAAGATTTATTATCTATCAATAAAAATGATTTTTTTTTTGAGATAATAAAGCAATGCATTGTTTCTTTTAAATATTATTTGCAAATTAAAGCATTTTAGGAAAAGTAAAATTGGAAATTTTTGTAATAATAAAAAATAACAGCATTTATATTATTCAAAAGAAAAAAGTACCATAAATGAATCAATTGAAAAAAAATCGAAAACGCCAATTTTAAAAAATGAAAATGAGAAATAGAGCCTTTATTGAGCAGTTAAATTCTTACATAAAATTACAATGTTTTCAACTGTAAACTTATTTCCTATTATAAAAAAAATTCGATTGGTTAAAAAAATTTAGGTCAGTAATAATAATACATTTTTATTCTATTTCCTTTTTCATTGCTAATAAGATAAGAAAAACTTAAAATGAATAAAAGAGGAGCGAGTTATTTCTGTTTATTCTCATAATATATCATTTTAAGTTTAATATACAATTAAAAGATAAATAAATTCTGTTATGCTGATTCTAGAGAATTCTTTATAAACTAATAATTAAATTTGTCTCTGAAAGTGAACTGTAGGTTTCAAATTTTATATCTTAGTAATTATTTGTATAAAATAAATGTTATGTGAAAATAAAATAAAACTGATGTGTAAAAATCATTATTCTTTCTTTATTCGGGAATCTTTAGAGATTTCATATTTTCTCTAGTTTATTTTTTTATTTTATTTTAATATCTTTCTAATATTTATATTCTAGAAGAAACCAATTTCAAAAAAAATTAACTGTGCATCATATATTGAAGTATTATATTTAAGACATAATTCTAAATTTGATTTTTATTGCTGTTAATTTTTAACGTTGTTTTTATGTAGAGAAAAGATGTAATAGAAAAAATAATGATTATTTTGTTAATTTGTCAACTGAGATAAAAGTAAAGAAGCTGAACAGCATTTGAATTCCGATTATCTTAAAAATAAGAAAGCATCACAATTTTATTTGAAAAAACACACATCTTTATTTTGTTCCTTTTTTTAAAAAAAGAGATTTGGGAAATGTTCTACAACTCTCCAAACTACGGCTAAATCTATTAAAACAACATTCTTTGATTACCTTAAATAAATCTATTCGAATAAACTAGTAACTCTCTGTGAAGGAAATTTCTTTTTGGATTTGGTTGTATTGGGTCACTTTACGTGCTCTAAAATCTGTTTTATATTATCGTAAGCAACCTACACTGCTCAAAACAATTAGGGGAGCACATGGTTTTAACAGAATTACGCAAAGATGTCTACCAATAAGTAACATAAAATGAATCATCCATAAATTACAGCCTGCCAGGAAAAGGAAGAAGAAAACTTTATATGCAAATCAAAGTTCATGACGTCAAAAACCAGAAAAAGGAAATAAGGCCAGAAATCGGGATGTTGCAGAAACGTCTGTTTTATTGCAGTAACCGTGAAATTTGATTGCGCAGTCTTTCTGTTTTTGAGACAAGCTTATGAGAATGTCTGAACAACGTGATTTACCGGAATCCATGGCATGGCGACTGGAATCAGGCTAAACACAACGGAGTGTCGCGGACGCTGTTGGAGTCACCAGAAGTGTTATTGCAAGGCTGTGGAATCGATTCCAAGAAACAGGAAATGTTAGACGTCGACCAGGGTAAGGTCGGCCACGTGCCACTACAGCAACTGATGATCGGTATATACTGTTAACAACCCGTCGAAACCGAACAGAGAATGCTACTCAGCTGCAAAGACAGTTGTTCTTGGCAACAGGACGAAGGGTGTCCAGCCAAACAGTACTTAATAGGCTTCATGGGGGAAGGCTCTATGCACGTAGGCCAATGGTCTGCATTCCGTTGACCCCACGCTACCGTGTGGCCCGAAGAAGATGGGCTGCTGAACGAGATTGGCAGCAACATGATTGGAGCCAAGTGCTATTTACTGACGAGTCCCGATTCAGTCTGGAGTTAACACTCGACGTGTTCTGGTATGGCGAGAGAGGGGCACTTGAAATAACCCCGCATTCGTTCGTGAAAGGTCACAATACAGACGAGCTGGTTGGATAGTATGGGGTGGAATCAGCAAAGGCGGGCGTTCGGACCTGCATATCATTCGGAATGGCGCTTTGACGGGCCGCAGGTATGCAAACGACATACTACGATCTCATGTCATCCCTTACGCTGGAGCCATTAGCGATTCCTTTATTTTCCAGGATGATAATGCTCGACCGCATAGAGCTCGTCTGGTGGAGAACATGCTTGAAGCTGAAACAATACAGCGTATGGAATAGCCAGCGTGCTCTCCTGACCAGAATCCAATCGAGCATGTTTGGTACATGCTCGGACGACGCATTGCTGCACGGCCAAGATCGCCTGTGACTGTCCCAGACTTGGAGATTACACTTCTTGAGGAATGGAACAGTATTCCCCAAAGTCTGATCTATAACCCCGTCGCATCCATGGCAAACAGGTGTGCAGCAGTCTTAGCTGTTCGAGGAGACCACACGCCCTAGTAAAACTCATGCATCATGTCTATTCAGAGTCTTTTTTTTATCGTTTACATGTAACCAAATTGTTGCCCTAAATCATCTTTTCCTGTTTTTTCCATATTTTCAAAGAATTAAAACTTAATTCCACATTGTTTTATATTTTTTCTGTATTGCGTATGGATACGCGTGTACTACCCATTGTATGCCAATACATGGCTGTTTCATACGGTTTTCTTGATTTTTTTGCTTGCTCCCTTAATTGTTTTGAACATTGTATATATTTCTTTTCATTTTAAATATTTCATTTTATGTCACATTTCTAACACAACAATAAACGTTTCAAAAATGAATAACTTTCATGAATAAATCATAGACTTTCAATTGATTTTCTAAAGAAAATTTCCTTGAAATGATGAAATATATAAATGAATTGTTTTCACTGTTAAACTGATTTAAACGATTTAAAATGCCTTTAGGTTAATACAGATTTCCTGTGTGATGCTAGTGCTTTAATTTCGAATATTGTGTATTGAAGCGAAAAGGATGGATCGCAAGTCTTGGGCAACTTTAAATGTTTCTCTAGGATGTCACAGCAGAGGACAGAATAATTTAACTCCATACGAAACAAATATTACAAACAATACAAAATTAATAGTAGAAAATAAATTTCATAGCTAAATATTCGACACATCATCCTGTCGACTTAAACAGACTAGTGCTGCCGACTTTCTTCTTCGTAGCTAATATTTACCACAGTTCCATTGGCCTACCGCGCCATCTGGCGGTCTAGGTAATACTATTCTTCCGCGGAGGTTGGCAAAGTTTAGTCCCTCACATCTTTACAATCGCTTTGATTTGACATTACTCATGCTGAAATTGGCGATTTTTCAATTGCTCGTCTTTCAATAAAAGACATCTGCACAAAACCCTAAACAAAAATTTCGAATCTTTCATCCATTTTAACCTTCGGCATCCTGCAGGACACATAGCTTTTATGTATTGTGACTACGTTAATATTCCCTGCACAAATATGAAAGCAAAATACGGAAGCATGCTGATTTTCTTTTATTTCATACCTGCACCAAACAAAAATTGCATAACCAATTAAAGCAAACTTTATTCTGAATTCTAGTTTAATATCGATTAATAAATGTCTATGAAATCTACCAAAATAACTATATTGGAAATAACAAAAAACAGAAAACACTAGTAACAACAATCATTAGATGGGAAAAAATTAAGAATTAGATTGAATTTTTATTTATAAATATACTATAATAATTTTTTATTTATAAATATATTATAATTATAAATATATTTTTATTTATAATTATATATTTATTAATATACCTTTACCCATATTTAAGTAAATTAAATATATATATAATATTTATAAATATATTTAATTTATTTAAATATGTTACTGAAATCCACTGTTATTAAGTTACAAACCAATAAATAACTTTATCCATAAAGACAAATACAATAACCAAATAGATTCCATCTTATTCAAAATTTAGCTTGTAATTTATTCCAAGTGTTATCACAAATTATTTACTTCGCAAACAAAGAACGTATCACTAAACGACTTCAAATTATAATTTTGCTTTATGTAAATTTAATAAAACGTTGCTACAAGTTAATTGTTTATATAATATGTCAATAATGCTTACACATTATTTTTAATGTTAAACTAAGATAATGAATCCTTTAATATTATTAGCCAATTAATTTAAATAAATATTTGTCGGATTTTCTACGGTAAAATTTTAAACAACTCAAGTTTCACAATTCAAATAGGTATTAAATTCACCATAACGCACAAGTAATATTCATTTAATAAAACAAGTAATTTAACAAATTTAAAATTAAAAGGTCATTATTATTCAGTGATTCATAGTATGATTTTGCTTACACCTTTTAATTTACTTCTATTGTAAATTTATCGTTTTTATTATACATATTTAAAATATTCTTCTTATTGCTAATTCTTAAGCATTTACTATAATTAGGTTTCTTACCCAGAATTCTTAGAGTTAGATTGTTCTGAAAAGATTTTATTTGATTATTCTATTTTATAAATGGGATGTACTTAAGAAGATTATTTGAACCACTCAAGAACATAAAAATGCTTTCTGCTGTGATTAGAATGATATTTTCTTCCATAAATTTCTTTTTTGAATTTTGCTTCTGCAACTTGACTACATTTTAACTTCATCTCAATAAATGAAATCGAATCAATTGAATACGAGTCGCTTTCATATTTAATGAATTCATAAAATTTTGACGGATATTTGAACGGTTATTTTAAATATTATAATTTATTTTGTAACCTAATCAGAAGTACAACCAATGAACAATTCTAATATAAATAAGAAATATAAATTTTAAAAAATCCTTCTAAATCTAAATAAAAATAAGAAATAATATAACTATAAATATAAATAGGAAATATGTCTATTGTTTGCCAATACCTTTGCTCATGTGTTAAGACAGATCTTATTAGACAATATAGGGGTGAGAGTTATATTAAAAGGAGTAAATGACTATGTTTAGCAATAAACGTAATTCCGGAATGTGAACATCTTTCTGCGTCTCACCCCTTAGGGATATAGAATCGTCGAATTGTTGTTGTCTCAGGATACATAAACGATATAGATTATAAATGGCAATTATTTATTATTATACAAATTAGAGGCTATATATAAATACTTTGACATTTTTCCAAATTATATAACGTTTCATTCAGTGAAAGTTAGAATTCTGCATTCAATGTTCCTTTTACTTAATAGTGTGGTGGATTTCTGAGATACAGTTTATTTGTGTTTCCTCAATAATCATACACTAATGAATATTTTTTCGATTCTTTAATCAAAACTTTTTCGAGCATTTAAAATATTTTTATTCTACAAGAGGGACGTCATTTCACAGGAACAGAATCCACTAAGACATATTTTTACTCTCTTAATATTTAAAAAAAGATTAATCATAAGATTTTACGTTATAACTCATAAAGTCTTTGTCGTTTTATTTGTGGAGTTTTTAATATATCCTCATAAAATAATGAAAGAATTACTATGAAATTAGATAAAAACGTGCTGTATAAACTTTGTACAAAACTAGAATGAACAAATAATATGTAAAAGTTGAATTCCTTTAAGTTGATTTGCTTTTTCAATTCCTACTCTTAGCTCACACTCTCCCTATATATAATTTATACATCTTACTCAAATTTTCAATCAGTAATAAAATACTTTTTATTCATCCACTCAAGTTCAATTTTTTTAAGACTTGTAGTGGATGACACTTGATGTTAATGCATTTTTTTTAAATATTAATTCAATAATTAAAGTTCATTTATTTTTAATATTTTAAATAAAAGTTTTAGCAGTTTGTGCTAAGACTTGAAATCAATAGACAGTAGTTCAATCGGTAAAATTTGGGAATTTCAGTATTTTTCACATGAAGGTGAAGAATGCGAGTTCAATTCTCACGAAAATCAATAATTTTTTGATAAATTATTTAGATTAATCGCAATTATTTAATAAAAAGTAATTAAAATAAAAATTTTCTTTATTGACCTAAATAGGAATTGACTGTAGAAAAAAATTATATTTCTTTTTATTATATTGTTTAAAACATAATAACTAGTTTCAAACTATATTTATTATTTCGTTTATTAAGTGACATAAACATAAAATGAAAATTATTTTAAATTACCTGTAAAAAAATAGCACAACTGTAATGGCAAAACTTAAAAGTGCTTTATTAAACAAGGTTTCCTTTTATTTCTTCCATCGTTTTGTCTAAATACAAAAAAATGAGAAAAAAGGCTGTAATTTTTTACCTGCTTGTAAACTATGAAACTCAATTCCCGAAGTACCGGGTGTCCAAAACGTTTCCGGACTCCAAATTTAAAAAATCATTTTCTATGATTTTTTTCAAGTATATTAAATTTTGCCATACGAGTCATGAAACCATGGACATGCTTGAAGCTTTTTTCGACGATCGACTGATCTGAAAAAATCTTTGGCCACCTCGATCCCCTGATCTGACCATCCCGGACTTTTTTCTGTGGGGACAAAATTTATGAAGGTGATCCTCAAACAATAGATGATTTGAAAATCGCAATTACCCAAAGGATACAAGAAATCACTCCTAGTATGTTAAAACGAAAAACATGCGCAAACGAGTTCAGCTTTATCTCCAAGAAAGGGATGAACATTTTGAACATTTATTATAAATGTAAGTTCAGCATTTTTTCCTTAGTTATGTTAAAAGTGCTTTTCATCATCGGCATAAAAATAATTCTTTTTAAACCTTTTGTTTTTGTAAAATAAATTAACAAATCATCAGTACAGGAACTTTTTGGACACCCTGTACATTGGAATTATTATTAGATAATGAGACAGATGAAAAATAAAAAGCTTAACGATCTCCACGAAGTGATTTCCTTCCTCGACACATTCAGCTGAAAAAAAATTGTTATAAATTTATAAACATTAAAATTGTTTATCGAAATTTCACTTATATCTTTTCTTTTATATTTCATTTTAATACCTTACTCTTTCGAAGGACACATAAATGGTATTTTAATATATTTTGATATCAAAGAAGAAATAAACATATTCATTTAAGCTTTTATACTTTTAAAAATGATATGACAACTCTATAAAAATGTTATTTATGTAGGAAATTCAACTATAATCATATCTATAATTTTAAAAAGTTTACCTTGAAATCCCAGGAAATTACCGTACTTGATTATTTATATGGAAATTATTATTGTCACTTACTAAAGGGAAACATATTCACTATTCTTTCATACTTTTATGCCGAGTTTCATCCTCATAAATAATATCAAGTATTGGAGAAATAGAGCAGAACAAAACATGGACGCATAAATAACCATAGAAATAAAATTACTTTTAAAAAATTCAAATTTATAAAATTGCTATCTCATATAGTCATAATTTAGCTTAAATGGGATAAATATATAAAATTTATATTTTTTTTTCGTCAGGGAAAAATGCATCGTATTCAGAAGAAAAAATTCTGTGAAGCTTCAGAACTAGTTGGATATAAAATGAATTATTAGAGTTTCCTTTTCTGTACATGATATACTTTTCGAATTTATTTTGAAAAATAATTGACGTTCTGGAATGGTTCATATTTTTTTTCTTATTGTTTATCAGTTATTCATTTTATTTATTTATTTTTGAGTTTATTGTAATATTTAAAAAAAAACAAGAGAAAAAGTTTCTACTTCTAAGAGAGGAATTAAATGATCCTATGAAGCATTAATATCGAAATTTTTCCAAATCCGTCAGCCGGTTTTATGGTGGAAATAGTTCAACAGACTTAATCACAAATAAAGATGTTTTAACATAAATGCCTTATTAATAAAATATGTACCGGCTTTCTGGCACAGAGATAGAGCGTCTTCCTCCTGTTCTGTGAGTCCTGGGTTCGAGTCCCGGTTCGAGCATGGTTGTTCTTCTCTATTCTATCTGTGAGGTGTGTGAATGTGCCCACCTGTAAAAAAGGGCTGTGCAAAGCGAATGTGTGTTTCAACCTCATATGAGCTAGAAGTCAGACTTCTGACCTCGGGTACTCAGGGGTGCATACCCTCAGAAGCTACTGCACCCCTCTTTATGTGTTAAAAAGCGCACACGACATCATCATCATCATCAATAAAACATATAAGCAAGATACACAAAAATAGAGCTTGCTATTAGAAGCAATACACAAGCAACAAATAGGTACCTGATAACACCACAAAGCGCTCAGATAGAACTTACAGGAAATAGACTTTGCATAAAGTAAGTCTATATATTTTCGGATTATAATGAAAGTAGAAAAAATAATAAGTTAATAGACGGAAAAAAATAATAATCTAACCTGAAGACTTTCTCAAAGGTCACCATCAGGCAGGGATTCCAACAAGTAATTGTTTTTCTATGAAGGGTCTGACTATTTGCTTGAATATTGACCCTAAAGATCCACCATTTTTTTATTATTAAATAGATAATTTTATTTATTATTAAATGTTATAACTTAATAATAATAAATTATGTATTTTTAGGCCTCAATTTCGGGGGAGGGGGGGGGGGTTTGAGTCACGAGGAGTCAATATTCAAACAAATAGTCAGACCCTTCATAGAGAAACAATCACTTGTTGGAGTCCCTGCCTGATGAGGGCCCTTGAGAAAGTCTTCTGGCAGGATACTTATTTTATTTTTTCCTTCTATCAACTTGGTATTTTTCTACTTTCGATTGTTGTTGTTTTTTTCATCTGTGCTTTAGCAGTAGCAGCATAAGAGCTCTCTAAATACATTTATATTTTTTTAATGTTATAGTTGGTCTGTTCATTTCCATCATAGTGTTAAAATAGCAACTTTTTAATGTTTAAATGCTTTATATATATATATATAAATATATATATATATATATATATATATATATATATATATATATATATAAATTTAGTAATTAAATTTCCGATAAAGTGATTCGTTTATTCTTAAGTTTAATTTCATTTATGTTGAATGCGCATTTCCGTTGACATTCCTAGCATATACAGATATTAATATTGCAAACAAAAATGAAATAAGCTACTTATTGGAACCTATTCCAAGAATATTTTGTCTGTGTGTTTGACAAAGCGAGAAATCTAAAAAAGGCAACTCTTGATCTGTCAAAGTCTTGATCTGTCATAAGTGCTTTTCACATATTTTTAGTATTAAATTTCCAACGATGCGCAGATGAAACCAGCTTGTTCACAGGTTAAGGAGATAACTCAAAATATAACGCAGCAAATCGTCTCAGAATCTGGACCCTATGTTTCGTCTCCATCAGCCACTGCTGATTGCTTGGCATTCAAACTCAATGAAGGTATAACAACATTTCTCAAATAAGCCACTGTATCAAAACTTTTATACACTCCTTAAATTTTCTAAAAAAGTATAGAAATTCTGCTTTTCCAATCATCAACCTTGAATTTATAAACTTCAGCAGAAACCAAAATATGAACCTTTTCTGAATTCGTAATAGCTTTGATTTTTGTTGCTGTTGTTATTAATGGCACTTGTTATGGACAAACCCACTGATGCGTCAGCGGATTTAAGCCGAAATAAGCGTCTCTTGTTTGAAGTAGCGCCAACTAAGACCAAGAGAACGGCTTTAGCTACAAACTTATCACATTCGCTTGCACAGACTCTTTTTACAGGGGGAGGGGGGGGGCACATTCACACGTCGCACAGATAGAACACAAAAGAACAATGCCTTAATCTGGAATCGAACCTGGGCCGCGTTGTCTCTGTCCAAGCGCCGGTACTAATGTTTGTTCCGCAATAATGAAATTTATGAACCTTTTACAAAATTCATTGCAGTATTAAATTTTATTTCCTAATTATAAGGTTGTATTACTACGTTCTTTATAAAATGGCTTGGAATTTAAATAAAATTCTATTGAATTTAAAGTTTTAATTCTAATCTTATCTCTTTATGTTTCAGTTATTTACAATATTGCATGGTTCCTGTCATTTAACTCTCAAGATATCTGTTTCAATTTTTCGTCACTTTCTATGCAAGAGAGCCATAATATACAATTTCAATCAAAACAGCAACAATAATTTTATCAGAAGCTGATATCTAATTCTTTTTAATACTAAAATAAATTTGAATAAATCTTACAACCTTCATCTTCAGGAAATAATTTTCAGTTTACAATTGTTTGTCACAGGCAGAAACTTAAATGCATGTTCGAAACTTTCAAAAAACGCATTCTTGTCTGTGAGTCCCTCAAAATTTAATTTTAAAACATTCGATGTAAAATACTCATTTGATTAAAAGAAAGTCATTCGTTTTCACCATCTTAACTTTATTTACGCTTTATTGAGCACGAGAATGTAAAATTTCCGAAATGTGTATAATCTTTTTTTTTTCTTTTAAAGCGGTGCCCGTCGCTTTCCATTTTATTGTCATTATTTGCAGTTCAATCACCAAATAAAACTAATGGGATTATGTTTCAATGGAGCATACACAAACAAATCGGAATTTATTCATTGAGTTCTCAAAAGTTCCAAAAAAAGCATTTTCTTTCAATAGAACAATTAATAAATTGAAAAAGACGGTTTCCTATGTTATAAAAGATTTTTATTTTTAATCAAATATACTTTAACGATTAAAAATATAATGGTTTTTAACTAAGCTCATTATGTTATGCTCATTAATAGGAACATAAGATTTGAATTTATTAATTAGTAAGTTTTATTGTACATTTAATTTGAGTTACCACAGAAGTAGCGTAGAAAATAAAATATTTTCATAGAAATACCACTTAATTAATTCATTTCTTGTTTTCTTTTCAAATTCTCAACCTGCTTTTATTTTTTATTTTACAAACTTTTAGAAAATACTCACTAAAAATTAGAAAAATATCATAACAACATTCTAACTAAAATACTTCAAATGTTATGCCATTTTGGAAAGTTAAAAATAAATTTAATTATAATACTTTAATATATATCTTGAATTAAAGGTGATTATTGAATTAAGAAAATTTACATTTCATTAGAGTTTAACATCGTCATAGAAATATATAAAGTAAAAAACTTGCTTTTAAAATATTGATCTTTTTAAAATAAAGATTAAACATTTTAAATATATTAACTTATTTAATGTTTGTAAAAACTGGCAATTCTTTATGTAGTTTTTTTATTGATAGAAGTTCGATATTTGTACATTTATGTATTCAAGATAATTAAATCATATTTTTAGGATTTAATTAACAGTTATTTAGTTAAATATTTTTGTTCTACATTATATTTAGATCTAAATTTTATTTTAAAAATTTATTTAACTTTCCTGCAAATTTAATGTTATAAATCTGATCTAGATCATACATTGAACTTTATTATTGTTACGTTTTTATGTTCAGCGGGTTTGGATTGAATGGACTTTGTATGAAGACAGCACAAACAAATTTATTTACAGCTATTTACAGGATAATTAATAAAGTAAAAATTTCAGATAAATACAATCCAGCAGTCAACAGTCATTTACAGCGTAAATTCAAGTCTTACGTACGATAAAAACAGACTGCAAAACAGCTATCGTATAGCACAGATACAGTAAATCGCAGCGAGCTCAATAACACAGCGTTAACAGCAAACGCAAACACAGCTCACAAATCCTTTAGTCCAGCGAGACGCTTTTTATTTCAGAGCAAACTCTCAACTAACTAACTCACCTTAAGAGTAAATTATCGAGGAACCTAGCCCCGGAACGGGGCTTATCCTCGGGCTTTGCAATGTTGACTGAAGCGCTGCACAAGGTAGACTGGCATGGACTGAGAAGTTGCATAGAAGCCGCGACCCAAGGGGGCGTGGCTACTGTGAGAGGTTGCTTTGTGAATGGCTGTTGGCTTTGCGTTGAAGTTACTATAAAAGGAGGTGAAGCTTTCTTAGAGGGTCTGTTGCAGTTTTCATTTCTTTGATACCTTTTTTGAGATTGGGGAAAACTTGAAATAGGGATTTGATTTCTCTTAATAAGTCAAAAACATCAGCAAGATCAGAATTAGAGTTGAACGTGTTATTTACATAAGAGGGGGGAACATTAGGAGTAGGTAGTTGTTCAGGGATATTAGTTCTGAGCATTTCTGAATATGCAATATTAGGTTTAACAAAATTAGACTTGAATAGATTAGACCTGATATTCTGGGGTGATTCAATTTTCGGGAACTTTGGGCATCCGCGATAGGCGGCAGTGTGACCAAATTGATCGCAATTGATGCACTTCGGGTTGTCAATTTTGTTTTTAAGAGGGCAATTCCTGGTCTGATGATCACCATTACATTTTAAGCATCTGGGTTTAAGAGCACAATTACTAGATACATGTCCAAAAAGATTGCAGTTGTAGCACTGGGAGATCAAATTTCTGCCTCTGTAGCGTTCAATGGTAATTTTAAGATAGTCTAGATGAGTGAGATTATAAATTTCCTCAACTTGATCGTTTTTATTTAAATCGACTAATAGGATTGGTAGTGGGCGTCTGGTTTTAAATTGCATTAGCCTGGTAATTTTTCTCACCGAGAAACCGCGTTCTTTTAATTGAGATTCGAGAGCTTCGATCATGTAGTCAGTGGGGAGGCCTTTCATAACTGCCCTAACTGGTCTCTGAGTTTTAGGAGGGATGATGAAGAATTCAAGATTATTTTCTTTACAGAAATTTTGGATAGCTACATGATTTTCAAAAGTTCCTGGGTAGATTTTTATGAAGTTATTATTAAGAACATTATCATTGACACCAAATTTAGAATGAATAAGTTCCAGAATTTTATTGTAATCTTTTGTATATTTTAACATTATCGGGGGAATTCTTGATTTAGCTACAGGGGGGTCATTTTCAGAGGTTTCTACTTGCATATCATTTAAAGGTTCAAATCTATTTGAAGTGGGAATTTCCATATTACTATTATTCATTTCAGGGGTTTTAGCAGTTTTTCTTTTGGGGGATGATCTAAAATCATCTCCTTGATTAGACATTAAACAGCCAACAGCCATAATAGAATTTCGCTCACCCATTAGTGACTCCAGGTTTTCCTCCAGTTCTTTGGCGGTGTTAACGGATTCTAGATAGGATCTGGACTCAGTGTGGTTTTTATTCTGTGCCTCTCGGATGGCCATGGATAGTATTCTTAGCTGACATTTAAGTTTCGAAACATTTTGCTCAATTTCAATAATTTTGGTACAGCTGTCACATTTACAATTAATTACGCATGCATTCATCATTTCGGTAGCAGGCGGCTCAGTGCATTTTCTTTTCGCATTTACTCCTATATCTCCTCCGCCCTTCCATAACAGATCCTCAAAAGGACGAGTCGGAACTGAAGAAGAATCCTGTACTAGCTCGCTATTTCGCTCCGCAGAATCAAGACGACCGCTCTCCATCATAGCTGAGAATCTAAATGTGAGTTAACTAACTAACTCACATCGGCTACTCGTCCTTATATAGCCGAAAAAGCGCGTGCACCTGAATCTCGCGGAAATTCTCAAAACAACGCGCACAATCTAGCGGCTACTAGACTATTCCTTTCGCCAAACCAATCAAGCTGGCGCGAGGCTCCTCGCCAAACGTCGCCATCTTGGCGAGTTTTCATGCCGCTCGCTCGCTTGTAACATTGCCCCCTCCTCAAGGACTGCACGTCCCGGGCAGTACAGACCCCGAGCAGAAGACACTCAAAAGTAACAATACCATACACACAAAATTACAGACATAATCATTGAAAAAGAATTAACATAAAGAACACTATTTACAAATATACAGGTCATATTTACATAAATGATGAAACCATGGTTTCAACTAAGTATTTGACAAGTCACCATGATAAGGGGCTAGCCGGTCGTAATGTACTACTCTTGGTTTTGAGTTCGGTGACTTCCTTATTCGAACCACGACGTCATTCAGTCTTTTCAGGACTGTATAAGGGCCTTCCCAGGAAGACTGCAGCTTCGGAGAGAGTCCCTTTCGTCGAATCGGGTTCCAGAACCATACCTTGTCACCTTCCTTGAATTCATGTCCGGTAGCTTTTGTGTCGTACCTGGTCTTCATCTTTTCCGTCGCTATGTTGATCCGATCTCGGGCAAATTTGTGTACGTCTTCTAAACGGGCCTGGAGATCTTGAACATAATCCACAGGCGAAGAAGGCGTATCCTGAGGACACCCGAACTGAGGATCACAGGGCAGTTGGAGTTCTTTTCTATTTCCATTGTACGTCCGAGGAAGAGGTCTCAAGATGTCAGAGGCCTGTCTTTCAAATGGTGCACCTACATTATCCCGCTGTAACGTATCACGACTGCGTGTTTTCGGTCCTTTACGGGCGTTACAGTCATCACATGTTCTGCACCATTCCCGAACATCCTCTTTCATGTTGTTCCAATAGAAACGCTCCCGGACATTACGAGTTGTCTTCATGATGCCGAAGTGACCACCTGCAGGACTGCTGTGTTACTCCTTCAGTACTTGATTTATCCTTGATCGGGGAAGTACAAGTTGCCACTTAAATGACTTCCCATCTTCGGACTCCCATTTTCTATGCAAGATACCATTCCTAATTTCGAGTGAATTCCAGAGAGCCCAGTAACGTTTAGCTCCCGTACTGAGGCTTGAAATGTCCTGCCTTTTAGGTCTTGAATCGTTTGATTGCATAACTTCCATAATCAGTTTAATGTCAGGATCATTCATTTGTTCCTTGCGAACCTCTTCATCACCACAGGGATCAGATTGAGGTGGGACGGCTTCTGCGATCTGGCGCACAGTTGATGTATCAATACCATGTTTCTTTTCCGCCGAGGAGCAGTTGCGACAACCCTCAGAGCAGGGTTTTCTTGACACGGCGTCTCCATTTCCTCTTCCAGATCCCAAATGGAAAAGAGTCACGACTTCTGATGTGGAGTGTAGGAAGTTATTTTTCAAGTCGATTACAAAATCATACTTCTTCAGAAAGTCCATACCAAGTATGAAATCATCTGTAATTTCCGCTACGTAAACGGTATGGTCGTAAGTAGCATTTTCAAATCTAATCACAATATTCATTTTTCCGATAATTGGGATTCTGTCACCAATGACCGTTTCGAGGGTGACGCAGGACGGTGTCCAGAGAATTTTCCTCCCAAGTCGTTCTGCAACATCTCTACGCATGATGGTTACGTTGGCTCCTGTGTCAACGATCATTCGGCAGGGGATTCCGTTGACGAAGGCATCAACAAATACACCATTTTCACCACCGCCTCTGGAAGATATTTGTAAAACTCTAAAATGTTTTTCCTGGTTGCTTCTAGAAGAGTCTTTATCCCGTTTATCTAAGCGGACTGGACAGTTCTTTCGAACATGGCCCTCTTCTCCGCATTTCCAACATTTCGTTGTTCTCTGGCCATGTTTGTTGGACCTTTCACCTCTTTTCCGGATAAACTGGAAAATTGTTTTCATCATTTCGAATAGATTTTGCAGCGAAGGATCCGATGCATCTTGAACCGTAGCACCTCTAACTGAATGGCGATCCATCCTTGCAGCTTGTTGAGCGGCTTCAACTTTCATGGAATAAACCAAAGCTGCTTTTAAATCCTTCAATTCAGCCATTCGCAAGGACATTTGTATCTCTGGATCCCTCTCACCATCAATGAAATACTGCAGGGCCAGTGTTTCCCGCACCTCGGCTGGACAGTCGGAGAAGGCAAGATGGGAGAGCCTCTCTACATCTGCTGCAAGCTCTTGCAGGGTTTCATTCGATCGTTGTTGCCGGGTCTTTAATTGAAGACGGCTATAGTCCTTGAGGCATTTTTCTCCGAAGCGCAACTCCAGAGCGTTTGAAAGAGCTTCAAAGTCCAGATGTTGATCTTCGGGAATAGTTCTCAAAATATCTGCAGCTTCAGCCCGTAGTGATGCAGCCAGTTGACGAGCCTTCGTGACTGGATCCCAACCATTGGCTTCTGCGACGATGGAAAATTGAGTCTTGTAGACTTGCCATGATGTTTTTCCGTCGTACGTGGAAACTTTAATGCTTGATTTAGGAATAACAGGCACAAGCTGAGCTATGTCAGGTTCTCGAACATTCGGGGATTGTTTTTCAGGTTTTACTTGTACACCTTCCATTTTCTTCAATTTTTCTTCAACTTTCCTCTCAATTTCTTGCTCAAAGGTGTTAAATCTTTCATCAAATTTCTCTTCAACTCTACGGAGATTTTCCCCATTCTGTTCACAACTCTGCTGAATATTGTGAATCTTTGTGTCATTCTCTTGAACCTTTTCCGCTAAAGCATCTATTTTGGAATTGATTGCTTCAACGATATTAGCTTGACCTTCTTCTATCTTCTTCTCCATCTTTTCTTGCCCTTGTTCTATCCCTTCTTTCATTTCTTTAATGAAAGCAAAAAGCTGTTCAAATTTTGCTTTATCTGCTTCCTCCATCCTCTAGTCTTCACCATTCAACCCCACTCCTGACACCAGTTGTTACGTTTTTATGCTTAGCGGGTTCGGATTGAATGGACTTTGTATGAGGACAGCACAAACAAATTTATTTACAACTATTTACAGGATAATTAATAAAGTAAAAATTTCAGATATATACAATCCAGCAGTCAACAGTCAATTACAACGTAAATTCAAGTCTTACGTACGATAAAAACAGACTGCAAAACAGCTATCGTATAGCACAGATACAGTAAATCGCAGCGAGCTCAATAACACAGCGTTAACAGCAAACGCAAACACACCTCACAAATCCTTTAGTCCAGCGAGACGCTTTTTATTTCAGAGCAAACTCTCAACTAACTAACTCACATCGGCTACTCGTCCTTATATAGCCGAAAAAGCGCGTGCACCTGAATCTCGCGGAAATTCTCAAAACAACGCGCACAATCTAGCGGCTACTAGACTATTCCTTTCGCCAAACAAATCAAGCTGGCGCGAGGCTCCTCGCCAAACGTCGTCATCTTGGCAAGATTTCATGCCGCTCGCTCGCTTGTAACATTATCTTTGTCATTGAATTTTTGAATTGATCACATTCAAATGCATGAAAATATGTTTTTTTTTGGCGTATGATCAATGCATTGGATTACATTCGAAACTGCTTAGGATCTGCATTTCAGATGCTAAAACTATAATAAATTTTATCTATCTAGCTTTGTATTTTATACAAATATAAAAGTGCAACATTTGAGATCGCATACCATATTTCATCCATTTAACTCAAAGCGTTTATGAGTTATTGTTTTTGCATTGACATACAGATAAAAACAGTGCGATACAGGCTGAAATAATTATAAAAATATGTTATTTAAACTCAAAGAAGTTTGGCACACGGTGATTTTCCAAAGTTTCGAGATCTAATTGTAGAAATTGTAGTATTTTCTCTTTGTTATCATGTCAGAACATGCTGTTGCTTTCGAGATGAGGTTTTTAGCGTCCACAAAAATCTGTAGGTGGAAAATAAAAATTTTACTATCTGCACGAGCATCTTAAAAAACACAGCTTTTAATAATGCGTTATCATTGCATTTACAAATGCTCTGTTAAAAAAATAAGTTAATGACTACAGCAAATAAAATCTAGAATAATGTCATTTTGAGTACGCGATTATATGAAATGGAATGAATAGGAAATGTGATATTTTTTAAAACAATAAATGCGAAACACAGTTTTTTGGATCGTTTGAAATACTAAAGTGACTCATTCAATGAAACGATTAAAATGAATAAAAATATAATTTAACTTGCACGAAAACGTGGTGCTTGGCCGTTCAAGAAATTATGTTCTTACATAATACTTTGAAATATGCATAGCAGAATTCATTTTAATCTTTAAAAATTTCGGTGTTAAAGTATGTTAAATGCTCTCCGAAACTTCGTTGTATGCTTTTTTATAAATTTATTTATGTATAATAAACCTCATATTAGGGCAAATAAAAGTTATGAACGGCCTTCACAGAGGTAAAGCATCTTCCTGGTGATCTGTGAGCCCGGGTTCGATTACAGGTTGGGGCAATTGTGCCCCTCATATGAAAAGGGGTTGTTCAAGCGAATGTTATATGTAACTAAGTCGTACTCTTGGTCCTAATTGGCGCTACTGCAAAAACAAGAAACTCTCATTAGGCTTAAAATAGCTGGCGGCCGTCAGCGCGCTTGATCATAGGAATTACCAATAGTAACACCAACAACAAAAGTTAGGAACAATCGTAATGTCGTTTGATCTTTGGAGATTGATTGAAGTGACACGGCTAATACACGAATAACAAAAACGCAAATAGGAAGCCTTTTGGAAGCTTTTTCTCAAACTGATTGAAACCAAAATTTGATACAGAATTGAAACAAAAGTCCCAAATTAGCATGTAAAATTTTTATCCATATGTAGAGATTGAAGGTCGTGGTACGAACCCGCGACGCTAGAACCAGTAGCCGAGTACCATAATACAAAAGTCGACTTGGATATTGTAGATGTTCTCTGGCTTGTAAGGCTAGCGCTACAGTCCTCCCCTTCTGTGAGTCGGCATAGAAGAGAACGATTGTTATGGCGAGTTGCTGCTAGCTCGTCAAGTGAGTCTGACGATTTTTGTTTGCTTACGTCAAGTGAGTCTGACGATTTGGCTGTGGGCAGGTGGCGGCAAGACTGTTGAGGAAAGTTGCGTTATCAAGGTCACCAATGTAGCTATTGAAGGTCGCAGTACGAACCTGCGACGCTAGAGCCGGTAGCCGAGTAACAGGATCACCATACCAAAAAGTCGACTTCCTTCGGTATCGTAGATGTTATCTAGCTTATAAGGCTAGTGCTACACATCTAGTTCTCTCAGTTGTTATTTTTACTTATGGCACATGCCAAACTGGACATACCCCCCGCTGATACAGCGGCGGATTTAAGCGGAAAGGAGCGTCTCTTGTTTTTGAAGTAGCGCCAACTAGGTCCAAGAGTACGACTTAGCTACATACTCATCACATTCGCTTGCCCCTTTTTAGAGAGGGAGGGCACATTCACACATCTCACAGATAGCACACAGTAGAACAACCATGTCGGAACCGGGACTCCTAAGTTCTCTCAGTTTTGTAACTATCGTATTAATTTACACTAATATGGACAAATTTCTTCTGGATGGATTTCGTTATGAATTCGAAAATGATCTACTATTTTCGTATGAAGACTGTAGACTAAAATTTATTCTTCTACCTCAAAAAGGTTTTGGAATATGATTCCGATGGACAATTAATGTGCTTTTTCAGACTGAAGAAAGTTTGAAGCGTAGAAATGTCAAAATGTCTTTTGACAATGTCGAATCTTTTGACAATATTTCTTCATTGTATACCTACCTCTAATACGCAAGTAAAATAATTTGATCCTGAGATTTTTGATCGATCTAACAGTTGCAATTCCTTGCTTAACCATAACATGACGTAACCCTTTCGCGCAAGCGCAATGGTGACGTCAGGGAAAAATCCCATGATCCCACAGTAACAGATGGAAGTTAAAGTTTCTGTTCTGATTTAGTTTAGATTCGACTGGGTTCGTTCGAAGAATGGAACTTAAGATATTTGTATGCTATAGAAAGAAGCCGTTCACGTAAAATGATTTATGTAAAAACTTGTATATTATTATCTGTGCCTGTGTCCTCGTCTAGCAAATAAAAAAGATGATGAAAAAGAAAAAATTCTGGATTAATGATTTCGATGATTTTGTCATCTAATTCATTTTGGAATACCACGATACTTCTGATTTAGAAGTTCCTGAAATGACAAGGTAAGAGTTAATTTTCTCTTACATTTCCTAGAAATCCCAAAACTAATATTATACCTCCTCCATTCCGGAGAAATTCTGTCTACCTATAATCACGAAAATTTAACTACGCATTAATTAGCTTAGTTATATTATCGTCTTATTTAACACTTTCCTGCCCGGTGACGAGTTAACTCGTCTTTTCATGTCCAAACGTTGTTGACCGGTGACGAGTTAACTCGTCATTGCACTTGCGTTATCTGTTTCAATTTATAACACCGAGGGCGATATAGAACATTGCAAAAACTTGGAGTATCGTGTTTAGTCTTGTCCGCTCTATAACAGAAAAATTACTTTTCCTAGTATTTACATTTTTATTGGAATTTTAGTAAAATTCCAAAAATTTCAACCATGACGGAACGTATCGGCGAAGAACTTTTTGATGTTCCAATTCAACAAAATTCATTGGAGTTTTTTTAGAACGTTTTACTTTCATATTCAATTACAAAAAAGTAGCCGGTGACATGACATAGTTTCTGTGTAAAATTGCAGGACACCAAAGTGTTAAAGCAACATTACAGCCATTTTTTGTAGACCTCATAATTTTGAACCGCATTGAGGTGAATGGCACACAAGCTGACATCTCCTTCTCCAAATTTTACACCACAACCACAAGAAAATGTTTGTTATTTTTAGGTAGTCGAGGAAGGAGTTTTTGTTTGCATCCAATTAAAACTATAAAATTGAAAAAGCAAAATTACAGGGCATAGAAAGCATTGAAAAGTCTTTTTCAAAGGTACATAGAATCTATGGTGGTTTTGATGGAAGAAAATATATTTTTAATTGGTAATTGAATATTTTTTCTGCTGTATTAAAAATTACTTTCGCTAATGATATTCAGAACAAATATGATTGCATTCTAAGATATTTGTAAAAAACGAAAACTTAATCTCGTTCACAATATACAACATCCTATCGATGCTTACGTAATATTTGATTGTAAAAGTTATATTAGAAATAAATGAATGAAAGAAATCTGTCATTAGCACGCTAAAAATCGAAAAACTTATTCAATACACAAAATAGCATGCAAAAAATGATACATGATTTTGATATCTTTGACTTAATTTCGATCAAATAGCAATTTCCGTCTAACTTGCAAAAAATGATACATGATTTTTGACTTAATTTCGATCAAATAACAATTCCGTCTAGTATTGTTAAATTAACCCTTTGCGGTCGGAAAAGTAATTCAATGCATAATTATTCACCTAATACATGGACCTGTTTATTACACCAAAAAATAAATACATGCAACTGCTTTGAGTTTCCCTGAAAAATAAATCTGCATCATTTTAACATTCTGTAGATGTTTTTAACAATTAAAATTTTAAAAAAGGAATAAATGTCAAAATGATGCACCTTCTTGAATGGTGACTAAGAGTAGACATACGACCGCAAAGGGTTAACATCCTTATATGTCGGTAGATACTTTAAAGAGTGTCATATTTTTATATGTTTCATCATCTCATTTGTATAAATGAAATAATTAATAAGCTTTTAATCTCAATTAATTTAACTTCAAATTTCATCAATAATCATTGTTTCGCTAAATTAAATACATTTCATTACGAAGCTTATTTACGAGGCTATTATGAAAAGGTTTTAAAACCTATTCTAAAGCTAATTATCTGTTTCTCTTACTGAAACCCATAAACAACCAACAAAAACACTTATTTTAAGAAACGCATAAAAAAAAACTTGCATGTCTGCAGATTTAAAAATGGTCACAGCGGATTAAATTGGTTCTTTTAGTGATGTTTAAACCGAAGAATGTGAGCAATGGCAAAAGAAGAAGCAATTTTGGATCTAGGGTGAAACGGTGAGACTTAATTCCCTAAGTTTTATGGTTGCATGGAAACCATTACTAGAAAATGAGACAAACGATGTGAAAAAAGTTTTAGTGCTTTCCATAAAATGGTTTCCCGACTTGACGCCTTCTTCTGGCTTTGTGCTGGAATTGATTTTAACAGAAGAAGAGTAATACATTGTTAAAAGCACGTACTTTTTGATGCTTTGCAATTACGAAATAAAATTGAATGCTTCTTTACACAAATTCGTAAGAACATTTTGTTAAAATGAATTGCTTCCGAACTAGGATTTCATTTTAGATTTGTTTTTTACTCAGTAAGAAACATGTAATTTCTGAGTGGATATTTTGGTTATTCACTGATGTTTTATCCGATTAAATTATAAATAAAATACTTGAATTAAAAGATTCTAGATGTGTGCTGTAATGCATTATAAATGATATTATGGTTGGATAAAATTATTTTGAATTAAAAGATATATTCTAGATATTTGTTGTAATACATTATGAATGATATAATGGTTGGATAAAATTATCTTGAATTGAAAGATATAATATTCTAGATACTGGCTGTGATACATTATGAATGATATTATGTTTGGATAAAATTATCTTGAATTTAATAATATAATATTCTAGATATTAGCTGTCATACATTATAAATGATATTATGGTTGGATAAAATTATCTTGGATTGAAAAATATAATATTCTAGATATTGGCTGTGATACATTATGAATGATATTATGGTTGGATAAAATTATCTTGAGTTAAAAGCTGTAATATTCTAGATATTTTCTGTGATACATTATAAATGATATTATGGTTGAATAAAATTGTCTTGAATTGAAAGAAAAAATATTCTAGATATTGGCTGAGATGCATTATAAATGATATTATGGTTGGATAAAATTATCTTGAATTAAAAGCTATAATATTTCAGATATTTGCTGTAATATACTATGAACGATATTATGTTTTGATAAAATCATCTTGAATTAAAAGATATAAAATTCTAAATATTTGCTGCCATGCGTTATAAATGATATGGTTGGATAAAATCATTTAATTTTATTTCGCCCTGATAAGCTGTTAGTAATATATAAATTAAAATATTAATTTTTACTCTAATAATCCATAACTTATTTATGATAAGTTTAAAGCTTTTACTTCTTCGAACTTTTAGCGTCAAATTTTATAAATAACACTATGCTTGAATAAAAATACTTAATTTTACTCTTCTAAATTTTGAGATAATAAATTATACATAATTGAATGCTTGGATTAAAATATATACTTTCTCAAAATGAAATGGTTTCACTTTACAATAGATATGTTGTTTGTTGTTTCTTATGGCACTTGCCATGGACAAGCTCGCTAAGGTAGTCACCGATTTAAGCCTAATCAGTGTCTCTTGTTTTCTGTAGTAGCGCCAACTAGGGACAAGAGCACGACTTTTGCTACTCACTCATCCCATTCGCTTGCACGACCCTATTTTACATTGCGACACATTCTCAAATCTTACAGATAGAACACAGAAGAACAACCATGCCCGAACCGGGACGCCCAGATTACGGGGAAGATTCACTACCTCATGCCAGGAAGCCGGCACTATAGATATATTACTAGATATCTATTCAGAAAAATCATTTTTGAGATTAGAACTTCCTTCCTGTCTCTGAGCACATTAGTTCAAAAATTCCGAATGAAATCTTTATATTGAAACTAATAATATGAGCTAAAATTTGGATGAAATACATATGAGAAAACTCGATCTGTAAGCAAGAAAAATTATAATCCAAAAGCGAAGCGTACGGCATAGTGAAATTCTGCCTATAGTTTGATAGCAAGAATTATAGAAATGAAACAAATTTGATGTAACTTAAAAAAGGGATTGCATTCAATTTTTCCTGAATTATGTTATAAACGCTAAAATGTATGTGTCGTGAAATTAAAAATTTTTAAGATAAAGCTTTTTTAAGCGAAAGGGGGGGGATAGATATAAATTCATTTCAAAATACCGAAATAATAAAAATATATATTACTTAAAATCTTTTACATTACTTTCAAATTATATAGAAGGAAAAAATATTAAAATAATAACTCTATTACAGAATCTATTGATATGTGGCGCTGGCTTCAGATAACATCTACAATACCGAAGTTAACTTTTGTATTATGATTATATTACACGGCTACTGGCCCTAACGTCGCAGGTTCGTATCATGACCTTTCAATCGGTACATTGGTGACCTTGACAGCGCAACCTTCCGCAACAGTCGTGGCGCCATCTACCTCCAGCAAAAACAAACTAAGTCGTCAAATTCACTTGACTCAAGCAAAACAAAGCCGCCAACCCCATTTCACGCAAGAAAGCAAAGCAAAAGTCGTCAGACACACGACGCAAGCAGACAAGCAGAAGCAAAAGTCGTCAGACACACTTGACGTAAACAAGCAAGCAAAGGAAACACAATTGACGCAAGTAGAGAAAAGTCGTCAGAATCACTTGACGCAAGCAAGTAGCAACTCGTGATAACGCATGGTGCTATAAAAATCGTTCGTCCCTCCGCCGACTCACTGGAAGGGGAGTACTGTGGCGCTAGCTTCATAAGCCAGATAATTTACGATACCGAAGTCGACTTTTGTATTATGGTTATGTCACTCTGCTACTGGCCCTAGCCCTAACTTTAAGGAAGTTAGTATCACGTCCTTCACACGGTACAAATATATCAGAAATGGTAAATGTTGTTTATTAGTTAAGGTATACAAATTAGCTTCTTCCTTTAACTTCGTGAAACGAAATGATGCCACAAATGAGTGGCTGCTCATTAGCGGACAGATAAAGGATTTGTTCTCAGAAAATTTCCAGTTTTGGTAAGGTTTTATTGGGCTCCATTTGGCAATGTCTTGTATATAGAGTTTATCATTGTGTCTAACATCTATTTTTATTGCCATGTTTTATACAACGATGGGTTTGTGTCGTATGGATTGCATTAGAAAATATCGGTGCATTATAAATTAAAACTCTTAACAACTTGTACATATTGTTTGTAGAATGCTTCTTGACATAGCGAAAATATATTTACAGACAAGCTGATTTTCAGTACTGTTCCTAGGATGTTTATTTTTATTTTCAGCAGAAGCAGTTGTTTTATGATCGATAAGAAAGCATCAAGAGTATTTGACGCTAGCTTGATAAGTCAGATAACATTTATGATACACGTTTTACTTTTGTGTTGTGTTTATGTTACTCGGTTACAAGCATTAGTTCGTATCGCGAGGTCGTACTTTGACCTACAATGGCTACATTGGTTACTTTGACCATGCAACTTAAGGGAGATGTGGTAGGATAGGTATCTATTCATTTCAAAACAACGAAATAATACAAAAAATAGAGATTACTTTTAAATTAACATTACCTCCAAAAAAATCGAAGTAAAAAATGTGAGGCATCAACATTGTTGCAAAATCTATTATTAGGTGTTATATATCAGTTAATGAGTAAATATTAGTTTCTTTTCTTAATTTGGTCGTAAAAATGAAATGCATGACGAATAAATGAAATGAGTGGCTGTTTATTGGGAAGTGTTTTATTGGGCTCCATTTAACAATGTCTTGCATATAGAGCTTATCATTGTGTCTAACCAACAATTTTTATCTCCACGATTCTGTGCCGAAAAAGGTATATAAAAAAGCAAATACATCTAGTAATTATTATTAATAAGTAAATGCAAATAAATAGAAAACATTGCTAATGTAAAGTAAGAAAAGCTAATCTTTCTGAATAAATGAACACTAAAATCGATCTTTTATTTTAGATGAGAATATTACAAAATTATTTTATAATTAATATTGTTACGTTTTCAACGTAGGGGTTCGGATTGAATGGACTTTATTTGAGGACAGCCCAAAAAAAATTATTTACAACTATTTACAGGATGACTTAATAAAGTAAAACAACAGATAAAAGCAATCCAACTGTCAACGGTCACTTACATCTTAAATGCAAGCCTTACTCACTCAGACTTCAAAACATTATCGTACAGCGCAGTAAGCAGTATGTCACAGAGAGCTCAATAACACAACGTTAACAGTAAACGTAAACACAGCTCACTAATAACAAGCGAGAAAAATAATCCGCTAGTCCAGCGAGACGCTTCTCTTCCGAGAGGAAACTCTCAAATACTTACTGCCGGAACTACGGCTACCCGTCCCTTATATAACCGACCGAGCGCGCGCCCAAAAGCACGCGAGGCAAGGCAGCGCTTCACGTACGATCCAGCGGCTACCAGACTATTCCTTTCGCCAAACCAACTGGGCTTGCGCGAAGCTCCTCGTCAAAAGCTGCCAACTTCGGCGAGCTTCCTCAGCGCTTCCCCGCTTGTAATATGTTGAATTATTGAAATAAAATAAAATAAATTGAATTAAATATACTGAAATAAAAATTCAACATTCTAGAAAAATTTTATCCGATGATAATTTCTTGCAAATACAACTGAAAGACAAAGAAATATTTTGAACACATCCTAAAAATATAACTGTTGTTTTATAATTAGATACTTGAAGGAGTTGTAAAAAATGTTTTTGTACTTCCTTTTTTTTAATAAAAACGCAAACTTATATACTCATTATTTCTGTAAATGCAAATAAATGTCAAAAAGGGTGTAATAATTAAAAGTTTAAATGCAATTAATTTAAAAATTGTAATTTATTATATAATTCGTTCCTAATAAAGTTGAATCAAACAATTTTGCTCAAGTTTAAGAAAAATATTTTTTGAAAACCTTCCTAAAAGTTGGATTTCTTCTAAACAAAATAAAGATTTTCCACATGTAAATTAATTTTCTTCAACTATATTTAAACAATTTATTATGAAGCAAATGCATTTAAACAATTCTGTAAGCATTGTTAACATGGGTATACTGACAAACTGTTTCCTTAAATCACTTTGAGAAGTAGGAAAACGCCGTAAATAATTTCAATGCTGTAGTATAAAACCCCATCTTTCAAATCTAATAAACACAGATCAACTATGGTTTTTTTTAAAAAATTATTTCAATTCAGTTATCGCAAGTTAACACCTCTCCCAATTTTGTCAAACATTATATAGAAACTCTACAATAAATCAGTATCCACAAAAAAGCAAGAAAAAAGTACAAAAAATATAAAGGTGCAGAAAAATTTAAACCTTCGGAAAAGTCCTTTTCCAAGCATCGTTATACAAAAATGTACTAAGCTGAAATTTAGAGAAGTGAGACCCTTTTAAGTGCTCGAATTTCTTTTCCAGAAAATGCAGTAGCAAGCATTAAAAAAAGATGGAAGAGGTCTGGTGACCATCATCGATCAAGATGTCAAAAATATGCCGAAAAGCTTCCCTTGGGGTGGAGCAGCTGCACTTGATACACGCGTCAAAGTTCGTCATGTAATGGTCCAAACGACATCTTATAAAGAATGCAGTCTGTCCTTCCGGATTCATTTTCCAATAAAAACTGTGATATTGAGGAAAACTTTTGAATTTTTAACATTAAAAAATGCTAATTTTTTAACAATGTTTAAATCTGGCATGTTTTATACCAATTGTATTATACGTGATGATACATGCATTATTGACCCTTTAAGTCATCATGTAGCTATATATTTCAGTTTCTATTAATAAATATCACGGGATTATTCCAAAGTATAACAATGGGGATTTGGAAATCCTTTTTTAAAATGCTTTTTGATAAAAATTTATTGAAAAGATAGATAGATTATAATAGTGGTATTGAAATCAGATTTAAACTGGTACTTGGGAAAATACCAAAAGAACTGTTGATTGAATAGTTCTGCCATTATTAATACTTTTTTTTTTGCTCCTCCAAAAATATATTGACAAAATGGGACTTTTATTCTTTCATTTCAAAATTGTGTAATGTGATTTGTGTAATTGAAGTATTATTAAATTCTAATGTAATCATTTGGCACATTTTAGTTTATTATTAACTTGACGAAAAAATACACCCCCTGAGAGGGCACCTTGAAAAGGGGATGAGATGCTGCGGCATGACAGTTGGAGCTCGCCACCATGAAGGGTAAGGTACGCTAATAGGTGATGATAAGCTAATCCCATCGATGGAGGGACGTACTTCCTACGGGAAACGTTGTATCGTGGCCGGTATTGGATATTAAGACTCAAACACAGCTCCCGTCAGTGTTACCGTTTCAGAAGTCCAGTCATTCAGCCTTATGGTTTAAATCTATGTGTCTTCGTGACTTGACAAAACTACTTCAATTATTTTAAAAATAATTTTCTTAAATCATATGTAGCTGTTCAAATTTTTATTTATTTATTTATTTGTAAAAGAAAGAAAAATTCACGCACAGTAAAATTAAATTTTTTTTAGGAATTCTGGATGGATAGACCTAGAGTTGTGATATTTAGCAGATAATTGCTTCTTGAATAGTTGACGCTCAGTATCAAAAGATCTCTCAAAATTTTAATTGATTCTTGAACTTAGAACTTTAATACATTTTAGGATTTCTTCCCCTCATTAGCTTCTGAACCTCTACGGTTCAAATCTCATTTTAGATTAGCCTTTTTTCACTATTTAACTTCTTTGAAATTTGGAACAATGGAGATATCAATTTTATTTTTGTACAATTTGTAATATAAATAATAATTTTATTTATTTTTAATTTTTAGTTTCAATATATTTTTCTAGGCCTTTTATATATATTTTGAAGCAATGTTTCATTATTTTGTTTTCTTATTTCTTATGCATGATCTTTGCAACGGTATCAAATATATCTTAATGCATACATTATCTTCGTAGTACAGAATATATATATATATATATATATATATATATATATATATAATATTTGCCGATGACATTTTGGGTTCATATAATTTAAGCAGACCTAGATGATATATAGAATTCCTGGCAACAAAACTCATTGTTAATCCTATTTTGGATCCAAGATATGAGGTTTAAGCACGATTAAATTCTAATTCATTCAATATATAAGGTCTTGCACTTGCTCAAATGTCACTGTGACAATTGTATCATCGAAGAAGGTCTGAATAGCATAGGTAATGGACTTTTTGCTCTCATTGTAGTCCCGAGTCCCTCAAAATTTCTTTTTATTGCAATAATTTTTTATGGAGTTTATGTCCTTTAAACATCACTTGTACAAAGATCAACATTAGAAGAGTTGAAAATAGAGAAAACAAATGTAATATCGATTCCAACAGACCTACTAAAGAATATTATGATGAATTTCGATTTCTAAAACTGAATTTTATTGGAATAAAATATATATCCCTCAAGAAATTTTATCATGAATGTAATAGGCTTCAAAATCTTAAATTATAAAAGTATAACTTTTTTCAAAGACTGAAAGAAACCTCTCCTTTACGTAAAATATATCATATATGTTAACAAATATTTAAATATGCATTAAATATTTTAGATATATCATTTAATTTCATAAACAGATTTTTCTAATTTTTTTAAAAAAATTAATGATGATGATATCGTGTCCGCTTTACTACGGAAAAGGGGGGGGGGGTTCAGTAGCTTCTGAGTGTATTGACCCCTGGGCAGTGGGGGCAGAAGTATGACTTCTAGGTCGTATGAAGATGACACACACTGATCACATTCACATGCATAGCTCCTTTTTTACAGGCGTCACATATTCTCATACCTCGCTTATAGAACACAGATGAACAACCATGCCCGAGCCGGCACTCTAACCCGCTACCTTTGTGCCACCACACCCAGACCATTAGAAAGACGCCCTACCTCTGTGCTAGGACGCAGGAGCACTTAATAGTTCTATATATTATTGTTGATGTGAAAACATACAATTTTATTTTTAGAAGTCTCAAACGGTATTGTTAAAATAAATTCCTGTTGGCTTTAGTATTTCAGTTTCTTAAATATTAAGTTAAACTTTCTCCAGCTCAGGGGTAGATTAAGGTGATCTTTTTTACAAAATACATTTCAAGAACACGTGAAATCAAAAAATAAGTCACTTAGCAATAAGAAGAAATACTTAAAAATCAATTAATAATTTTAATCACATGTATTGATGGAAGACACCTAAAAATATGTTTTATGTAAGAAATTATTGTGCGTAAAATGTATCTACAGTATTTGCATTTAAAAACTCAAATAGTTTTGATAAAAATTTCTTGAATATATGGGTGCTATCATAAACTTTCATCTACATAGAATTTCGGCAAAGAATAAGAATTTTCTTAACAAAAATCATTTCATGAATTTTTTTTGAGGAGAAAAAGAAAACCTTTTAATAATGATCGAATCGGGACCTGCCGACTTAAGTGAGCTATTTCAGGAAACCCGCACTCCATTTATAATGCTTCCTCCTTCGTCGACTGACTCTCTTCGGGGACGTTTCCTTCAGGCAGAAGATTCATATTGTCTGGATTCCAACCTTTTCTGGCAATAAACGAATGGCAAGTCTAATAAAGAGCTTCTTTCCTCAAATCTCAAAGGAAGCCCTTTTCTGATAATGACTGTCCTACGTTGCTACAATGTTGCTTTATGCAGTAAAGGGACTTCCTTGTTGCATTTACCGCCATGTACAGAAGTTGCAAAAGTACAATCAAATTATAGTATAATCTTTGTCTTACGCTCAATTGATTTTTCCCCCTTAATTTTTCGTATTTATTTGAGTTTCTAATTCACTTAATTTCCAACTGAGTTATATAATCGTTTGGTGTTATATGTTAAATAATTTTTGTTTGGATGAAACTACGAAAGGTAAACTTTTCGTGGATACTAGTTCATTTTAAATTGTAGATCAACTTCCGATGCTATTTTACAATTCCTACTATTAGATTCATCCAAATCAGGTTCAAGGAAAAAATTTCAACTTGTAGTGAATGACATTTGATGTTAATACAGTTTTCAAATATTAATTTATTAGTTTTTTATTAATTAATTAAAAACTAAGTTTCTCGCCAAAAGTCTTCATTTCGTAGTCGCCAAATAAGTAAAGAATTCATTTTGTTTTTCCCCCACACACACTAATTAGGTTAGTTTAACTTATTTTCGGTCGATTATTTTAAACGATATTGTTTACTTTCATAATGTTTGATGCATTTAAATTTAAACATTGCTAATTAATCAATTTTTCTATTCCATTTTGAAGTACTTTTGAATTGAAATAATACAGAATAAAGAAAATTGGAAATTTCTATTCTGTATTGCGTTTCCCAACTGGTATTAAAAAAATCATGCATTTTGCGTTGTCATAATTGTCTCTGAAAATTCAACACTAGCATAATTTTTTGATCAATTGCTTATAGTAATTGTTATTGTTAGGCAAGGATAGTCTGGTTGGTATCACTTTGGATGCGCATCCCATAGACTGTGAGTACGAATACCATATATAGAATGAAAATTGCCAGGAAATTCGCTTTCTTTTTTGCCGCTTAATATTATAATTCTGTCTTATTCATATACATATTTATATAAATTGGAATTATTTAATAAAAATTAACTAAATTAAACATTTTCTTTTTTAACCTAAGTAGGAACTGATTTTAAAAATTGTTTTTCTTAATTATTTTTCTTTATTACCGTTGTCAAACAGTACTTCAAAGGTAATCATATTTTTATTTCAAAATGCTTAATTTAAATTAAATATTTGGAGTCAAACAAATCTTCTAAAAGGTAAAAATACCCCACACAAATTGCCCGTCATGTTTTGAGTACGCCCCTTAAAGCGGCAGAAAATAAACTTCTTTTAAAGCTGGCTTTTCCCTAATTTTTGGAAAGAATTATATATATATATTTTTTTTTCGTTTAAAAAACTTTTGGTATATTCAATTTTAAATTTTAATAAATAACTATAGTCGATTAACAAAAGAAATTTTGAAACTATAACCTTTTAGGACAAAAAAAATTAAAATTCTTTATTGTAGATTATTTTAAGAAGATCGAATTAATTTGCATTTAAAAAAAATTATTAAAATGATTAGAGACATTTCTATGTTCTCTCTCTTTGGATCCATGTAAAATAGTTATCTTCTAAAAATCAAATAAGAACCAAACAAGTAGGTCATAGAGTTATCTCTGGCTCTCATTTTTTCTGTGCTCATCTTTCTACTATAATCACTGTAAATTGATTATTATTAAAATAACTAATAAAAGGGATACATCTGTTTATTACGTTATCGGTTATTATAATAATTACCTCTTATTATTAATACAAGTGATCAATGTTACAATACAAGCAATATAAGTGAGGTGGGAACTTGCAAATATTATTTTCTAAGCAAAAAAAAACATAATGACCAAATAACACAATTAAAAATGTTTAAACGAAATAAATAATAGGTTTCATAGAAAAAAATAGAAAATTCTGCGGAAGAGAAAAAAAAGAACAATCGAATGCAGAACTTATATTGTTCTTTCCTACTGGCTGATAGAGAAAGATAAAATGGGCATCAGGCTTCTCAAGTAATAAATTTCTCTAGAAGAAAGAGTTTGCCTAGTGGTCAACACTTTTTCTCCAGTTTATATATCAAAGGCACGAATACGTGGCAACCTTCACTTAATTACTATAAAGAACAAAACACATTCCTCCTACTGATAGGAAAAGAATGGATCTTTTTCTTAAGATAGGCTACTCGGGTAAAAAAAACTATCTGTTAATGACAGTAACTAAATGATATCTCACAGTATCGGAACAATAGTTTGGAGTCTGTCATATTCTTTGCAAGAACACGAAAAAAATCATTTAGTTCCTTAATCCTTTATCTTGGCACTTAATTTTTTTGAAGATATATTATCAACAATGCATTACAGTTTTCTTGTTGTTAGACGTTGTACCACTGAACAATGATAAAAATTGAACAGAAAAAAAGAGATTTTATAGATAAAAATTACACTTTATTATTTGAAGTATTGAATTATATTATTATGAATGTTACAAATTCGTAGAAGGGCCGGAATGGCCTGGTTGGTAGAGCGATGGACGCGTAATCCTTAAGTTACGGGTTCAAAGCTCAACGGATAAAAGATTCCCCGAGTGTATGGCGACTGGCGCTTGTTAAATCTGTCCGTGGTCGCAAAGTCCTCCATATAGAGAGTAATATCACTGGGGATACTGGGTCAGAGGTGATCGTTCGCTGTTCCAGGTCTAAATTACGATCTGAGATGAGTGAATAAAATTTTCATGAATGAAGTCCCCCCCCTAAAGAGGGTTGTGACGTGTGTGTGTGTAGCCAAGTCGTACTCTTGACCCTAGATGGCGCTACTTGTAAAAACAAAGAGACGCATTTCTTAGACTCAAAATCTGCTAATCGTATCAATGGAGGCTTGTCCACGGCAAGTGCCATTAGTCACAACACACAAATTCGTAGATAATATGAAATGTTTCAATCAGATAAATGATTATTTATCCGCTTTACATCGGAAGGAGAGTGCAGTAGCTTCTGAAAGAATGGACCCCTGAGCCTCTGAAGTCTATTTTTAAGCTCATATGAAGATGACAAACACTTATCTCATTCGCTTGAACAACCCCTTTTTACAGGGGGGGGGGCACTTTCACACACCTCATACATAAAACACAGAAGAGCAACAATGCCTTGACAGGGGTTCGAACCAGGGATGCCCATATCCAGAGGAAGACGCGCTACCTCTGATCCAGGAAGACGAATGTCGAACAGATGAAATTCAAAAATACTATTTTGTTATACAGACATATATTTAAGATATTATAATAATTATTTGATGACAATGACCATTAATTTGCAATTTGCATAGCAAACTGCGTTTTTCACTGCCATTTGTTTTATTTAAATAGCATAATAATTACACTGGTGTGTAAAATTAAAGAAACAATGTGAATTTTAAGTAGATATCCATGAATTTGAAAAAAATAGGTTATTGCGATCAGTGCAATGAACACGCAATTCAATAGAAAAGTTATGCGTACTCAAATATTAAGTACAAAATATCAGAGGGGACGTGAGTGTACGCAAATCGCGTACAGTTGACACGCACAGCTCAAGACTAAAAATAAGGATAAACGTTGGTATGGTTCGTTGGTTGGAAAACATATTAAAGGCATTCGCTTCAAGTGCAAATGAGTTTTTTCGGGAAACATGGCTGGAAGAAATCCCCTTTACAACTTCACACGCGGAAGAATGATCAGAAAGTTGGAGGAGGGGCATAGTTTGACCAGTGCAGCTAAAGAGCTTGGAATCAACAAAAGTGCTGTTTCGCGAGCTTGGAAAGCCTATCAAACCACAGGTACAGCTGTTAAAAAATTGGTGGTGGACTCCCTAGGAAAATAACTGCAGTGGAGGTCCGATATACCATCCTAAAGGTGAAAGGAGCCCGATACTACTCAGCAAGCTCCTCTTCTCAGCAACTGTGTACTTCACCAGGGTGGCAAGTGTCTTGGTTTACTGTAGGCCATCTTCACAAAGGTGGCCAATTCACTCACCGTCTTGAAAGCTGCATCGTTTTGAAAGTTGGCCATCGGTGACACAGTTTAGAGTGATATAAGGAGCACAAAAAACGGACATCTCATCAATGGAGTCGTGTCTTCTGTATGGATGAGAGTTGTTTCAGTGTCGCAAGTGATTGATTTAGAGAGAGGTCAGACCATGGTTTCATACCAGTAGCATCATGAAAAAGACCGCTCTGGTGATCCTGGAGTTCTCATCGGGAAGACATTATGCTGAACGGGTAGACTGAGCTCCATGATTTCGTCAGAGACTCTATAACCATAGATAGTTATTGTAAGGAGGTGATCCTTCTCCATGTGAGTCGGTTCCAAGCTTCTATTAGACCAGACATTCTTATGGATGTCAATTTACGACCACAACAGACTGCTAAAGTTCAGCAGCTACTGGAAAATGATTATATCCTTCAAATGGATTAACCAGCATTTTCTCTTGATTTAAATTCCATAGAACATATGTGGAATGCTTTGGGGAGACGCCTTGTAGTGGGATTACTTCTTTCGGGGAACACCCAACAACTGAAACAGATGCTAATTGCTGAATGGATGTTCTTATCTCAAGAATTGTTGGACAATCTGGTGCTGAGTATGGAGAGACGGAGCGAAACAACGATAACAGAACGGGGGGGGGGGGGTATTACCTTATAATAAACATCTGTTTGTTGATTTTCTTCTTGAAGAGACAATCATGTGTAGCGATACTATGAATTCAGTAAAGCTTTTTTTTCTTTTCTTTTTTCATTCCATATTATATGCATTGTATTCATGTTTGAGCAATTATGCTTTTGTCATCATTTAAATTAAAAAACGCTGTCTCCCATTTCAGAATTTCATGTTTCTTAGATAATTTCCCGTGGAATTAGGGCAAAAATAAATCATCTGTTGCTTAAATTTATCATACCAGTGTAGTAATAAAACAGCTTTCTATCCTGTATATTTAAAGAATAACCAAGATTAGTTGATCATCTATTAATTTCAAAAGAGAAAAAAGTGATTTATTACTTTGAAATTTAGTCCCATTTGTGATATATTGAAAATTAAAAAAATTTTATTGTTAAAAATGCTTTGTTTAAAGAAATGGGTGGAAACATTTTCTATTTTTAAACCATTTTTTTCCTTAAAAATATATCTTTTTTTTTCAGACTTCATGCATTTAAAATGTTCCATGCATTTTAATTTTTGAAGAATTCATATATTATTTTTCATGAACATCTGTTATCACTAAATCAATCTTTACTTCCATTTTGGGTTTCAAGTTTATTTATTAGATAGTAAAAAGTCAATTTTAGTTTAGAATAAATTAAAATATTGATAAAAATTCCAAACATATACATAAAGTTACTTTATGACTATAAACATTTATATTTAATAGTACAAAAATGCACTAAGATTTCTTCAAAAGAAACATTTGATAGGAAGGAAAGATTAAACGAGAAAAATGATAGCAAAAAGGCCATTTAAAAAAATAACTAAATATTTTTTTTCTTTTGGAAAAGTATCTATGCATTTAAAACAATCAATAAAATCAAATAAACATGCCTTCCAACACCAATCACTATACCTCTTTTACCGATTTTTATTTTATTTAAAAATTTATTACTCGTGGAAATTTCCTCTAGAAGCATACCTCTTACCTCATCAATATACCTTTATACTCAAAACCTCCCATTTTCGAAAAATTCTCAAAAATACTATTTCTGTGCATTTCGGAAAAAACACACAACAGATTCACCATTTGAAAACTCATGACTCATTATTTAATCTGTCATCTTTAGATGTCATCTCTCTAAATTTTTCTCGAATTCACAAAATAAAATCTTAACGTAACTTCTAGTTTCAATCTCGCTTTGTATCCCTTAGAATTGGGATATTTTAATTTTGATCACCCCGTATGGCATCGCAAAACATATCGGATACTTGTAAACTGCTTGAGGTTTATATTCACAAGATCAATTTGTGCCCTATTATATAAAAAGAGGTTCGAATTTCTAACTTGAAATGCGAAAATGTAATAATTTTTTAGGATTCATTCCTCTTTAGCATTGTTTTTTTTACTTATAAATGTAGCAGCAATGATATGCACATGATGAAATGTATTCAATATCGTTACGGCAAGTTTATATACAAACTAAATCCCTTAAAAATGGAAAGGATAATTATAAAATACACTTAAATTATTTTTAATAATTTATTACTATTAGGCAAAAAATTACATGTATTTGGAATCCCTGAGAAGCATTTTAAAGCGTCTAAAATAGTTTTAAAAGGGTTTTTCTGCTATAATACGCCACGATGTTATTGAGAAAAAAACCTTAAATTTTCCTTTGAAAAAACTGTTTTTAAGTTATCCTCTACTATCCCCTTAGAAAATTTTGCTTCGTTTTTAATCATCTAAGCTATAAACAAAAATAAATGCTATCATATTAATATTAGTAATAATAAAAAAAATATTTTTACATTGGAAACTATATTCTAAGAATAGGGTACCCTTTTACTAGCATTGGGAGATAAAATATTTCCAAATATTCAAGCAGAACTTACAGTTTTGAGATTTATGATATACCCAAGATAACTGTAGTTACCAAGAACTTATATAGCATAAAATGGACCACGAAAGTGCACTGTTTCCATGGTAGCCATATAACCTTACTACTTCTAAATCCCTTGCGATATTTTTTGACATTCAGATCCTGTATTTTATGCCCATTCCTACTTTAAAGTATTGCAACATATTGGTCGGAGCTTGCATATAGCTTCAATATGTAGTATTATTTTATATTTTTTCCGCAAACAGTCTGAAAATGGAAGCTTTGTAGACCAGAAAAATATTCAGAGAATAAAGTTATTATATCTCATGTTCATAGAAAGAATTTTAATTCGATAGTGAATCTACAACATTTTACTAACTCGTACTAGTTACTTCTTTGATGTAGTAACTTTTTCCCTTTTATAAATTTGAAATTTTCTATTGTTATAATTTATTTATTTTTATCCTTCATTTAAGCGATACTAATGGGAGTCCTGGTTCGGGCGTGGTTGTTCCTCTGTGTGCTATCTGTGAGATGTGTGTCTGTGCCCCCCCCCCTGTAAAAATGGGCTGTGAAAGCAAATGTGTTGAGCGTGTTGCTAAGTTGTACTCTTGGCCCTAGTTGGCGCTACTTCAAAAACAAGAGACGCTCCTTTCGGCTTAAATCTGCTTCTTTATCAGCGGGGGCTTGTTCATGGCAAGTGCCATTAGTAACAACAACAACGTCTTTCGGGGCCAGAGAGTTCCAGATTCGATTCTCGATTATACCGATTAACCGTAAGCGAATAAGCGGGTCTAGTGAAGGATAAATCCATCGGGATTAAATGTTCCCACTCCCCACTGGCGTGATGAAGAAATTTGGAAAGGAGTGCCGGTTCAAGTGTCGTCCTAGTCATCTGACGGTGGTTCAAAATTACGAAGTCAATCCTTAAGTACCCCTAGTGCTACTCTAAAAATTGGCTTATTAATAGGACTAAATTAAATTTAAAATCCTTGTTACTTTTGGAGCGATCATTAAAGTTAGATTTTTAAGAATATGATAAAATATATAAAGTTCGAAAATCTAGAACGTTCATATACGTTTGCCGGCAAAATATATCACCGCGTTTTTATCAATTTAAAGAAAAAAATCCTTGGTGCCTTTTTTTGTTAAAAATAGCTACCCATAAAGAATTAAGTATATGTATTATTGGTTATTTTTATCTCTTGAGTGAGAATGGCTTTGAAAAGAAAGAAGAATTGAAAATTTCGTCACAAACAGGAAAGAGGCTTCTTAAAACACCTTTCGGCAATCATTCATGGTCTCTATGATTGTGTACTGCATCAATGGACATGATTATGCATGATTTGGAATATCTTGCCTAGTCAGAGAAACCTGAAACCAAATCATTTCGCATGATTTCTTCTAACAGTTTTTTTTTTCTGATCATTTGTATCTAATGTTTTCTTATTAAAAATGATCGAAGAAAGCATAATTCTACAATGTATTTGTTAAACTTTTATTTATTTATTCTTGATTTTAGTAGATCGAGAATCTTTCTCTTCGACAAAAGTCTTTATTAGGCAAATCATTTTCTATTGTAATGACTTGATCCTGGTCGATCAAATAAACGGGTAGCGTTTAAACACAAATGTTTTATTTACACTTTATACAAGAACAAAACAACAACAATTCGTCACCATCTAGGTTAATATGCTGGAAAGTATATACATCTGGATTAATAGTTCCACAACTAATACAAAGAAAATACCAGGCTGTTAGCATATGCGGCTACTGCGGGTAGCTCAAGAGATCTACGGATATATCTCCGGCAGATCTTTAATCACGAAACTCGAGATCACGTGGTATCTCTTCAACAGTCCAGCTCTTCAGCTCTACTCGTCAGGTCTCAGCTCTTCTCGTATAGTCTAATCGGATCAGCACCTCTCGTCCTTTCAAAACCTTCCGTTTTAACCTCGGTCAAACTCCGAATCTTATTTTCACATTGGCACGCTAGAGATACCAATCATCCAATAATTCTTCAGAAATATTCCCAGTGGTCAGCAGTTGGCCGTGGGAATATTTTTAATCGTCCACCCTCTTAGCAGGCCATCCACAATAGAGAAATATTCACATCTGGGGGGGTTAGCACTTCTTTATTCATAGAGCCGTTAACGAATGTGTGGTTCATTATCTGGACCTTATTCGGGTTCGGGTTGTCCCATGGGAGATATAGTTACATCTGGGGCTCTGACACGGTTTCCTTCTTCAGAGGGCCGTAAACCGCCTGGGTGGTCTATTATCTAGACTCTATTCACGTCCAGATGGTAACACTAAAGGGGGGAGAGAAATCCTAAAGGAAGGAATCGTCCCACAGTTGACCAGATATAATCATATCCAAACATGTGTCTCTTAGAAAGGGATGCAAGTTTTACAACTTTTTTACGCTATGAATCTGCAGTCAAATTTTTCCGATCTTGTCTGATCTGGGGCCTTCTGGTGGAAATTTTTTTCTCTGCATAAAATTTTTTTCTCTATACTTTTGATTATGCGTCCAATTAAAACATTATATAAAAATTCTTTTGTGGCAGGATTTCGCAGAAACCTTTTGTCAGAACACTTACTTCATATTTTGGGGGAAATTAAGGTGCTAATAGTTTGTATGCTCATTTCTTTCATCAAACATATAATTCAAAAAATAATTTTATATTAACGGTGTGGTGTCTTGTATTCTCTTCTGATGACGGGACGTGTCTCCTACGGGAAGAGATTGCACCGTAACCGGTGAGAACTCTTAAGACTCAGCCATAGTTCCCTTCTATGCTATCGCAGTATTCCTATAATTCAATTTAAATGTATGCTATTGGGGCACTTCTACCTGATGCCTCAGTATTAATTGCCTAATGGATATAAATATCGAATATACCTTCTGAAATATAACCCCTCATTCATTGCCTGGATTCATGTTCAAAACTGAATTTACCAACTTCGAACATGAATCTTTAGAAATAAAATTTATTAAAAAATTCAGAATAATATCAGAATTTTTTTTCCAGCTCTACTTTGAGACTAAAATACAGCAGATCGTGTACAAATGAGAAAAAACCCAGAGGTATAATTAATATGACTATTATATACTACAGTAAAAGCAGATTTTTTTTCATAGATTAAGATAAAATCACAAAATATATTGAGTACAATGCTAAGCAGTAAGTGTTGTATTTCGCACTTAGAATATATAATCTTTGAATGGTATAAAAAAACATTATTTTGCATAGTTTAAAGATTTAATAACTGAGGAAAATCCTGTAGTATTTTACATTCCTGCAACTTTCTAGTAAATAATCTAAAGCAGAAAATTTTTAAACAGCAAAGCAATGAAAACATAAAGGATGTGATATTTAAATAGTAAACTTTATCTGATATTTTACAATGTATTACAAATCTACTGGGCAGAGCAACATTCAACATCCGCACGTTCTGAAGCTTGAATTTCCATATTACGACAATCCAACTGCTTTTGTTAGAATCAAATGTAAAAACAATAGAAGATTAAGAAAACACTTTCATCTGGAATATTTCCGATTAAAAAAACATCTGCATCCTTGATCTTCAGGGAAGCCATTATAAAGCCATCAATACTCCATCTTCTCCAAGAAATGTAACAACATTCAAAATGTAAAATAAAAATACTTCAAAGAATTTCTAAAAACTATGGCAAAATAAAAGCTGCCGACTTTCTTTCTGCACATTTTTCTTATCCAACCACCCCATCTTCTCTAATTGATGTCGCTATAGAAAAAAAGTAGCTTAGACTCATTCTTATGTAAAGTGGTATATTGCTAACTTTTGACTTAGAAATTCTTTGATTTCTAGTTTTGAATATTTTGTGAATTGTCTTCATATTTGTTGTTGTTGTTTTCAGCGGCACTTGCTCTGGACAAGCTTCGCTGACACATCAGCGATTTTAAGCCAAATGAGCGTCTCTTATCTTTGCAGTAGAGCTAACTATGGTCAGAATTACGACTTAGATACACACTCATCTCCTTCACTTGCACAGTCCTTTTTGACAAGGGAAACATTCGTACACCTCTCCGATAGTACACGTAACATAACGCTATCCTGTGCCCCCGGTGCCTAAAACACTAGATTATCTAACCAGTTGGATGAAAACAAGGTGGGAGAAAAAAAAGAAGAAAAAAGGGGGAATCCGCACTTTTGAGGGACTTTTTAATTTATAATTTTGGTTGATTTTCACAAGGGGAATTCTGGTCTCAATTATTATAGGTCTTGAAGAGGGTCTTGGTATTTATGAATATGGTTTACTATGGAGTTGATTTTGCAGTGTTGTTGCAACTCTCCTGTACCATTCTTCTTCGAGAATTCTTTCTGGCTTTCTCATGTGCCATGAGAGAGTGAATAGGCATTCTGTGGCATAGTGAATTGGAGATCCTATTTCCCCACAGCTACAGTAAGAAGAGTTGGCTAGAGGGAATCTGTAAAGGTATGTCGGAAATGGGCCGTGTCCAATGAAGAAAAGGACGTTCTCTCTGTCCCAGTTGACAGCATAGAGAGAAACTTTCGATATTATGTTATATGTGGTACGGCCTGTTTCACCTTCTCCCCATTCCTTTTGCCATCTTGTCATCATATTGATTTGGAGGATGTTCTTTAGATGAGATCTTGGAAGCTACATTAGATTCCGATCTTCATTCGCATTAGCCGCTCCGATAGTACACAGAAGAACAACCATGCCCTAACCAAGACTCGAACCCGGGAGGTTCAGATCACCAGGAAGACACGCTACCTCTGTGCCAGGACGCCGGCATCTTCATATTTGGATACTCCGAGCTAGAAAATCTGTCTAATTATTACTCCCTGAATAGATAGTCAGTCTATAATAGCTAACCCTAACTTTTACTTAACTAACTTAATCAGAAAACTAAATTTCATAAGTTTTGATCTTCTTCAGATCATCTGCAAATTTTCTCACTCAAAGGCACTTTATATGGTATACAATAGTAATTTAATAACCAAACATAAAAATAATTAATGATATTAATAACATTTACATTAACATTTGCTCAACTAAATTTTTTTTCATCACTGTTTATCTAATATTGCTTTTGAGTAATTAGTATTATTTAACAAAAAACTGGAATCTCTCTAGAGTTAATTACTAGAGACTCTCCGTAGTATAACAATGTGAAATCGTGACTTTTATTCGTATGAAACGCCCAAATCCAAATTCTCCTCTGCAGGTTTTTTTTTTTTGTGTGTGTGTGTAAGAGTTGTACATTAAGCCATCAGGAGTAGTCTCCCCGAAGCTATCTTGCACACTTTCTAATAAACGTGCCATGACAAAGAACACCTTACAAGGCATTGGCGTACAATAGTTACGAAATTATTACATAACGTAAATAGTCACAAAATATTAACTTTTGGCATAGATCTAGCATTTTTACTGAATATATTGTGTCAGCCATGGCGAGTTATTTGGAGATTAAACCTTGGCATGCGTTAATAGTATCCAAAAATCGAATGTTGGTGTCCTGGGATAGGAGTAGAGCGCCTTCCCCATGTTACGGGCGTCCCGGGTTCGTTTCCCGGCTCAGGCATGGTTGTTCTTCTGTACTCTATTTGTAAGGAGTGTTAATGCCCCCTCCTGTGAAAAGGGGCTGTGCAATCGAATTGATGAGTGAGTAGCTAAGTCGTACTCTTGGCCCCAGTTGGCGCTACTTCAAAACAAGATACTCTCATTTCGGCTTAAAATCGCTAATGTATCAGCGAGCTAGCCCATAACAAGTGCCCTTAGCAACAACAACAAAAATCGAATTTGTTTTTTAAACATGTTTTTCTCAATCCATTGAAACAAAAATTCGACACAAATTTGCACTTGTTGTCACAAAATCTCATACCAAATTTGAAATATTTAAACCATTACTTTTTTAAAATTATCATGCTTGCGTGGTTTTGAAAGTACAGAACAACAGACAATTAACCTCTTGTTGAATTTGGCTTAGAACTTTGTCAGATGTCTATATAGATTTTGTGGCGCTAGCCTTATAAGTCAGATAACATCTACGATACGGAAGTCGACTTTTGGTGTAGTGGCTATGTTACTCGGCTACCGTCTCCAGCGTCGCAGGTTCGTATCGTGACCTTCACTTGCGACATTGGTGACCTTGACAAACCTAACTTTCTGATCTGTAGCGGCGCCATCTGCCAGCCAACAAAGCCGTCGCTCATTCGATGCAGCAATCAAATACGAAGCCGTCGCTCACTCGACGCATCAAAAGCCGTCTCTTACTCGAGGCACCAAAGCCGTCGCTCACTTGGCGCACCAACGAACTCACACGCTCGCCATAACGCTTGGCCCAATCAAATCGTTCTTCTCTCCTGCCACACACTGGTGGGGGAGTACTGTGGCGCTAGCCTTATAAGCCAGATTACATCTACAATACTGAAGTCGACTTTTGGTGTAGTGGTCATGTTACTCGGCGACCGACTCTAGCTTCGCAGACCTTCACTCGCGATAATTTCAAATCTGTGTATCGAATTTTCTTTATCTAGTTCTCTTTGTTTTGTAATAATTGTGTTAACATATATTCGAACAAATAAACTTCGTTTGAACAGGTTCTACTTAAAATAAGATTTAAAAAACTACAAATATACCGTATATCAAATTTCAACGGTGTACCTGAAGGGAGGGGTATTTAATCTTGGGAAAGATGCCTTCTTGACTTCTTTTTATTTATTTTCGCACACACTCATGTATAACAACACATGGGGACAATGATCACACATATATGTATAAGGTAGCACATAATACGCATATTTAAATTAAACATTTGCCTCCAACAAGGATTAAACGAAATTTCTTTTGCTGCTAGCAAAGAGCGAACGGTATTTCCTTGTACCAGTTTCACACCAACTCTCCTGTTTGAAGTGTTTACAATAAGAGAGGAAAAGCGTATGCGCTCTTCAATTCCATTCGAAATATGTATATTATTTAGAGCATACTGCGCCATCTATGTTCAATAGTAATTAATATTTCTATATGAATAACTAAGAATTACAAAGAATAAAAAATACGAATAAAATAAGGAAATGGAAACAAAAATAATAAATAAAATCAATTAAATAAACAGTCTAGCTCAAATCGTTCTTGAGTTTTCTTTGTCGCAGACAGACAGCATTTTCGAAAAAGGTTTTAAACCCATAGTGGTCTGAAACCTGGAGATTCGTTAAGATCTCGAGTTGAAATTCTGTGACTCTAATCATACATTTTCTATATTGCGTATATGAGAATCTAAGAATGAGTTACCTGCTTTGTTTTAGTTTTTATTATTATTATTTTTATTATTATCACCTTTACATGCGAATAATTCGACTTCGAGAATTATAAATTTTGAAAGATTTGATCTAAAATTTTAATCTATCTGCGATAATGCGCTAAATTTCTTCTGTTATCTTAATATAATTCTTATTTAACTATTTTATAAAAACAAGGAACGGACAGAAAGACAGATTTTTAAAAACCTTAAAGCGATTTGTAATTTTTCTATAAAAATTACTTATTTAAAATTGCATATTTAGTTTTGATGTCTATCTTTGATATCTTCTTGTTTGTTGTTAGTATTGCTGTTCGTTTTAGTTGTTATTGTTGTAATGGTTTTCGTTGTTGCTATTATTGTTGTCGTTGTTGTTTTCGTTGGATTTGTTATTGTAGTTGTCATTTTCTTTGCTTGATATACTGTTATAAATAAGCTTCAGAGATACTTATAAGACAGACATTATATTTAATTTTGAGGTCTACCTTTGATATCTTGTAGTGTGTTGTTACTATTGTTGTTGGTTATAGTTGTTATTGTTGTAATGGTTTTCGTTGTTGCTATTGTTGTTTTCGTTGGATTTGTTGTAGTAATTGTCATTTTCTTTGCTTGATATACTGTTATAAATAAGTCTCAAAGATGCTTATAATATGAAAATTTTACCACAATTTTTATTTCGAAGATTTTGCAAATTTTAGAAGTTTTTTCTTTATTTACTCGAAGATAAGAAAGATCATTTTATGATGGAACAAAATATTTCAAAAATATTCATTATAATTATTTATTTTTTACGATATATATTAGATGTGACTCATAATAATATTGTGCTGTTTATTCTTTTGTATATCCTTCACATGTGGATTTATATAACAAATTCAAGTTCAAATCCAAAAGTCGATCGATTTTCTATATGCAAACAATTTAAGTTAATTGCTTAGAAAACATATGGGCAAATGAATCGCTAAAGCTGTCGTAATAAATATAGGCTAAAGCTCTCATTTTTCTTCTGTATAGTTTCATTGAATAATAAATAAACATTTAATTGATTGGAAAACATTTATGAAAGTTTCGCATTTAGTTTTCCTATAAATAAAATTATTCATCCCATATTTATTCCCAATTGATCATTTGTCTACTGAGTAATTCGCATCAAATAAGAATTTATTCCTCTAGGAAACGAAGTGAAGAGAAGATGTCAGATCGATTTCAAATTATCGATTTCAGAATTGAACATTTACCATTTCATATCATTTTATTCATTGCTAATGGCTTTATGTAAATAGGGTATCATTTGGAAATGATATTTTTTCGTCTGAAAGAAAATATTTCATACTCAGGCTCAGATAAATACTTACATTTTTTTTTCAGAATATAAATTACACGTTTGTTTCCAATAAATTTATTTTGGTTTGATGTGCATTCTTAAAAATTTGGGGATTTTTTTATTTGATTAGCGTTATCAGTTTGTTAAATGTAGAAATTCATTTATTTATTTATATCTCTCCATACAGTTTTTAAACTCATTATCAAATTTTCATTATTTTTCGTCTAACCATTTTTACCTTTACAAAGTGGAAGAAAATTAGCTTTCCTTTTAATAACAAAGTATGATTAGTTTTCTCACCTCTTTATCACGTATATTAGAAGTTCACTCTAATTAAAATTAATGTTTTTCTAAATTCTATTATAGGTCTTGTTTTTCAACGTCCATTATAAATGTAGCTCAATAGCTAATTTTTAAACTGTAATAATAGGTTCATGTTGCCTCGGACAAACACTCTTGATGTCATAAAGCATTATAATTTATTCTATACCAGCCGCTTTTGGCGACTAGCCAATTGGCCAGTATTAATGTTAGCTAAAAGGCTCAATCAATATATTATTACATGTGACAACATGATGTTTTTTTGATTAGGTGGTTTTGATGTCTCTCAAATTTACGAGCAAAAAATATTTTACCTGCTTTTACCAGTATCGCACTATTATTATATGTGCTTCTTTGAAAGCAGGTGAGTTTTTTTAAAAGGTTGACCTTCTTTTGCCAGTATTGCTTTATTATTATGTATGCTTCCTTTACAGCAGATGCATTTCTAAAAGTTTGAAGAAGAACTATGATGTCATAGCTGTTATTTCATCTCAAAATCGGTCGAGCTTCAAAACTTTGTTCACCAGCTAGAAAAATAAAAAATAAAAGTTTTATATATATATATATATAT
>JAOUZG010036171.1:932289-958812 GCA_026289955.1 Argiope argentata
TAGATACTGATAGAGAAGCTCCTGACTGTTTTAATGGCTTAAATTAATTAAGACAAATACTGACTTAAAAATCGAAGATTTCCTTTTCTTTTTTTTTATTTTTTATTTTTATTTTGTGCAAACGATATTTTAAAAAAATATAATTACATTATTTTTTAAAAATTCAATAATATATAAATTTAACTTATAAGTTAAAATATTAGTTTCATTAAAAAGATCATATTTTATCTTTAACTCGATGCAAAAATTATTCTTGCATGGCAATATTTTTAGAAGTTTTATAGTGGAAAAACTGACACTAGCTGACAAACCATGGCATATATCGTTAGTTTTAAATAACATCCCTTATATATGTTTAGCTCAAGAAAATCAAAAATGATTTGTGCCAGTTATCTCCATTAAACAATTAATATAAAAAACAACTTTTTAAAATCAATTCCTACTTAGGTTAATAAAGATTATTTTTATTTTAGCTACTTTTTTTTAAATAATCACAATTAATATTAATATGACAGAATAACATTATTAAGAGGCAAAATAGAAAGCAAATTTGCTGGCAATTTTCCATTCTCCATTCTATATAAGATGCTCGAACTCGCATCCCAAGAGATCCGAATCCAATGCCATACCAACCAGACTATCCCGGCCTAAAAATTACAATTACTACAAATAATTGATCAAAAAATATACTAGCGTTGAATTTTCAACACCAATGGAGGATTCAAAGCCAATTGTGACAACGCAAAATGTGTGATTTTTCCACACCAGTTCGGATACGCAATACAAATTATAAATTTCTAATTTTCTTTAGTATCTATTATTTTAATTCGATAGTACTTAAAAATGAATCGAAAAAAATCGATTCATTAACAATGCTTAGTTTTAAATGCATCAGACATTATGAAAATTAACAGAATCGTTTAAAATAATTGGCCGAAAACATGTTAAACCTAACCTCATTAGTGTGGGGAAAAGTAAACTGAATTCGTTATCTATTTGGCGATGGAGAAATGAAGAATTTTTGGCGAGAAAATTAGTTTTTAATTAAATAATAAAAAATTATTGAATTTATATTGGAAAAATGTATTAACATCAAATGTCATCCACTATAAGTTTTAAAAATTTTACTTGAACTTACTTGAATGGATGAATAAAAAGTATTTTATTAACGATTGAAAATTCGAACAAGTTATATATTTATATAAAAGTAGAGTGTGAGTTAATTGTAGGAATTGATAAAATAAAAGCTTGATATATTTAAAACGGCAAACATTCACTCCTATCCGGAAAGAAAACCGACGAATCTGATTTGAAATGTCATCTACATATTTTTCAAACCTCCGTTTTCACAAGTGAGAAAAGATACAATTTGTGAAGAAAACTTCACTGAGAATAGATCCCCAAAGGGGATGGGGACTTTTATTTACACACTCTGCGACATTCCAGCCCTCTCGAAAACCCAATTCTTTAAAACAAATTCTTTCCGGTTATCGAGAACATCTGCGACAGGAAAATATAATTTTCTTTTTAGATTCTTGAACTTTGCGTAAAATTGGGAAGAGAAAAGAATTTCCAAAAAATATAATAAAGTTTTTTTTCTTCTTCTTCTTCTTTCAAATAACTGTCGTAAATTTTGAGTGTTAGCTTCTTTTCCATTTCGAGTTGGAAAACGGAAAAAGAGCTTTATTAAGCAGAAACAAATTTATGCGCATTTTACATTCCCTGGAAGAAAAAAGTATTAGTATCAATTTCGATCTTCTTTTTTTTTTATGTTCTCATTTAGAAATTTTAATCTATATTAAGTCGCAGACTCAATTTCAAAATAAATAAAGAATTAGTTTTTTTAGTGAAAAAATCTTCATTTATATTTTACTTTCAGATATGAGAGTAATAAAATTAATTAATGAATAAAAGATTAAATAATTCTATAGCTAATCTTTGCGAAAAAAAAAGAAATGATATATGAATTTGCTTTCTTTAAGTAAATATATTTTTAAGACGATATAGAATAAGAGTATATATAGAATTATTTTTATAAATAAATAATTTTATATAGAATATATAGAATTATTTTTCTTGTTATATAGTCTTAAACTTGTTGGACTTATACATTACACTGTCTTAAACTGGATAGGCATATACATTATATTGTCTAAAACTAAATAGACTTATACATGGTGTTGTCTGAAACTAGATGGACTTATTCAATGCACCGTCTTAAATTACAGAATATATTTTTTACTTCGTCTTTTTGAAATTGTCAAATCATACCTGATTTCAAAATAAATAAGGAATGTTTATATTTTTCTTTTTAAGTATGAAAAATCTTTATTCATATTTTACGTTCAGATATGAGATTAATAAAATTAATAAATGAATGGAAGATTAAATAGTTCTACAGCTAATCTTTGCGAAGAAAAAAAAGAAAAATGATATATGACTTTGCTTTCTTTAAATAAATATATTTTAAGACGATATCTTTTTAAGACGGGAATATATATGTAATTTTTTTTCTTATTATATAGTCTTAAACTTGATAGACTTATGCATTATATTGTCTTAAACTAAATAAACTTATTCATTGTACAGTCTTAAACTAGATAGACATACAGTATGCAGTCTTAAACTAGAGAATATATATTCTATTTCACCTTTTTGCCTTTAGTTTTGTCGTATTGCATATGGAAACCTATTTACATTAAAAAATAATACTATCTGAAGTTTAGTCGACATCGTGGTGAGTAATCCCCGTAATTTGAGCATCCTGGATTCAAGTCCCGGTTCTTGCATGGTTGTTCTTCATCCTGTGTTCTATTTTTGTGATGCGTGAAAAAGTCCCCCCCTCCCCTGTGAAAAGAGAAATGTATGAGTGCCATCCTCACCTTAACTGGAAATCAAACTTCTGCCTTGGGGTGCTCAGGGTCTTTATTCTCTGATGAAGCTACTAAATCCCCTTTCCGTGTCGAGACAGAAAAAACATCTGCTTTTTGTATTGGAAATATCATTCAAAATTACAATATTTGTGAGTACATTCCCCGCAAAGATCATAAAAAAATCATAATTTCATAATCATAAGAACATCATTTCTTGAACGGCCAAGCACCACGTGTTCGTGCAAGTTAAATTATACTTTTATTCATTTTAGTTGTTTCATGGAAAGAGTTACTTTAGTATTGCAGACGATAAAAAAAAAATTGTCGAGCATTGATTGTTTAAAAAAGCATCACCTTTTCTATTTATCTTATTTCATATAATCAGGTGCTCAAAATGACATTTTTCTAGGTTTTATTTGCGGCAGAAACTAACTTATTTTTTTAATCAGAGCTTTTGTAAATGCAATGGCAACGCGTTATTAATAGCTGATATTTTCGGATGATCGCGCAGGTAATAAAATTTTTATTTTTCGCCTACGGATATTTTTATTTTTCGCCTACGGATTTTTGTTGACACCACAAACCTCATACCCAAATCAACATCATGTTCTGACATGATAAAAAAAAATTCTGCATCTTTTTTTAAATATCTATATTATTGATTCAATAATTTCGTATTACTTAAGGCAGATATGTTTTATATTTACAGAATATTCATTTTAATCGGAGCACAATAGGTAATAGCTTGTACCCACTTGTAGTAGATAAATACATCAAATTGGAAAAGGGATTTTAAGGAAGAAAATTTTATATTTTGTGTAATTTGAATTAAATAAAGCTAGGAGGAATTTTTAAAAAAATTGAATTTTTATACAGACCCCCAGAATGATGCGTTAAATTAAATAACTTTTTAATAAATCCTTTCTTATATATTAAACTCAATCTTGTGTAAATTTAGAAATATTTTTATTGAATAAACCTCTGAAATACAACATAACTTACAAGAAATCTTTTATAGCACACATAAGATTACAATGCTGAACAATTCTATCTTCTCAAATTTTCAAAAAAAAATTATTCTCTTTCACCAAAAGTCTTTTTGTATTAGTTGAATTTGAAATTGTATTAATTGAATTTGTATGAATCAAATTAAAGTTCAATTTTAAGAGGATATGTCAACAATTAGAGTTCCTCTTTACAATGGAAGGAGGGGTGGAGTAGCTTCTGAAAGTATGGACCACGTGATCACCCGAGGCCAGAAGTCTGACTTCTTGCTCACACACGTGACAAAACATTTCTGGTATTACTCTCAACTTGGAGAACCCCAGTGGTATTACTCTCAACATAGAGGACTTTGTGACCACGACAGATTTAATGTCCAACACTCACACACAAACACACTGAGGATCTTCGGCTGGCGGGTTCGAATTCGCAGCACAAGTAAAGCCTACCATCGATTACAGATGTCCTTAGGGAAGGACTATATCGTGACCGGTTATGATCCTTAAAACTCAGAAACAGTTCCCGTCAATATTTTGTTGCAGTGGTCCGGTCATTTCAATTTTTTCATTTGCCTTCAGCCAGATCGGAGTAACCAATTTAAGGTTAAGGTCGTTACATCCTAATTTTAAAATTCTGAAAATAAACTTCCTATTTTAAATAGTAATGTTTAATTAAAGAAGATTAATTGATAAAATTATTTTGTTTTATTATTTAATCTTTATATAAAACAACCGATTACTTAAAATCCCACGTATATATAGCAGGACCCACATATATCAAGCGAATAATAAGTGGGATCATCAAAATAACGCTTAAATTTCTGATCACAAAAATTCATCTGCCAAACTATCTAACATATATTTCATGTCTCTTAAATAAATTCTATTGAAGGTATCTTAATGCGTTACGAAATAGCTTCCTTTAGAAAAAGTACAGGAATCAAAAAGAAGAAAAAAGGAACAAGCCATTAACTAAAAAAAACATTTCTCTGAACTTTACAGAATGAACAATTCATGAGAACAACTACTCTTTCTTCCTTGGAACAGTTGACTTGGGGAAAAAATCGTTTTCGAAACTTATCTTTTAAACGAACTTGAAAGATTGATAAGATTCTATGACGATTCTAAAGAAAGAATAAAAGTGAAAACAAGTGCATTTTCAAAAGCTTAGCTCTTTTTCTTAAAAAATGGTCACAATAAATTGATTTCGAGAGAAATATTTTCTTCGCATTTAGAAAAATGCTGTTTGTTCGGGAACATATAGTCAGAAGGATCGTTCACACTCGCGATAACACAAATTACTTTTGTCAGTTTATAGCCAACAGATCAAGTATTTTTATAACTAGCCGAAACGCAAGCAATTCTCCTTTAAAAGAGTACTTTTATTTTATCCAATGCAGTCGGTTTTATTTACGGTCGGAAAACAGCGAGTTATAAAACTGTCATCAAATGCGAAAACTGCGAAAGAGACGAGAAAAGGGTTGGCCAATAATACGGTCTAGATAAATAGAATAGAAAATTCTTCGATTTCAATTCACAGTTTGATTTTGGTTTTGCTTCTTTAATCTCCCATCAAAATGTTTGATAAAAAAAAGGCTTAACGAATAAATTTTGTTTTACGAGACTTAAAAAATTTGCTTTTTTAATTTTGCTTTGTGAGTCTTTTTGAAATATACATAGATTCGATTATTTTTTGCTCCAAATTATATATGTTACATAATTATGAAAACCTTAACCCCTTAACTGATTTATTTTCCTTACTATCTAATAAGATGACACCTTCTATTTTGGGAATATTTTCTTATTTTGATTCAAATGGAAATCCATGGAATACATGGCTTATCTGCGCATTCGAAGTCATTGAACTATTGAATTATAATTGTTAAGAATGATTTATTTTTTGTTTACAACTTTCAAAATTCGATAATTCGATGCGCGTACGGCGTACGGGCAAACCGGTTAAGGGGTTAACAGTGATGGAACGTGTATGAATGTATTATTGTTCTGTGATTCCAAAAGTCGGAAATAACGATCGTTTAGTTTATCCTATTATAACTTTTTATTCAATATTCATGTGTATAAATATAATGTAATCTTAATTCTTCACCAAATAGTCGCCAATTTTGTGTCCAAAGGCAATGATCATTGACGTGAAATTCCTTCAACATCCATTAAAATATCTGTAAAATACTTTTATTTATTATAAATGTGCTAGTAATTGTTGTTGCTGTTCTCGTGTTCCCATTTACAATGGAAGGAGGGGGTGCAGTAGCTTCTGAGGGTAAAGCATAAGGCATAGCCATCCTCCGTTCCGGCCGAAGCCATTCAGATATAACGATGCCCCGCCACGAAGCAACCCCCACCCAGCACGGAGCTGCAGGTTAATCAACTTAATTATCGTAAAAACTTAATTCAAAGGACCAGATCGGAAATTAAAACGAATTTTAAATTCTCAAAAATTGTCACCTTGTCTCCAAGTATAGTAATTAGCAAACATTTTAAAAGTTATTAGAGGAACGTAAAATTTTAAACAATGTTCTGAGGGTATGGACCCCTGAACACCCGAAGGCAAAGGTTTGAGATCTAGTTCACACACATCACAAAACCTTTTTTGAGGGCGAAATTCACAAATACATTTCATTCATTCATCCATAGGTCCTAATTTATATCTGGAACAGAACACGATCACCTCTGATCCAGTACCCCCAGTGGTATTATTCTCGACATGGAGTACTTTGGGACCATGACAGATTTAATGTTCAACATTCACACACACACAATAAAAGTCTTCGGCTGGCGAGTGCAAACTCGCAGCCCAAAGGATGTGAATCCAACGCCCAACCAACCAGGTTATCCCGGTACATATGCTAGTAATAAAAGTTAATTATGTAGAAGATGGTGGAGCATCCATAATCTAGGCTTATAAAAATATTAACAATACGAGTTTGGACCTTATTCAGATTTGCTGTAAATGATACCATATATAAAGTGTTTTAATGTAATCCTAAATAGTAAGATGTGGAGGATTTATGGATTATTTAAACTGGTGAAAATTATCAATATCACATCACCCAACGCAGCGTTTAATGGCAAAATAAACATCTTCCTTCTTATTACTATTTGATGGAAGGAAAAATGTTTTCTACGTAATAATGACTCCCGAGAACAAGAAATTAGAAACAGAAATTTATTGTATGTTTCAGTTGTTCTCGATTAGTATTGTAGGACACAATTTAGAATTTTAAAAGTCTATATTTTCAAAATCAAATGATACTATTGAAGTCATCTAATTTAATAAAGCAATTTGAAATTAATTACTTTAACTAACTATTTAACTTTTAATTAATATTCTAAACCAAAAAAGTTATTTATATGTTGCTGTTACTTATGGCACTTACCTATGGACAAGCCCCCTGCTGATACAGCTGCAGATTTAAGCCGAAAGGGGCATCTCTTGTTTTATGAAGTAGCGCCAACTCGGGCCAAGAGTACGACTTAGCTACACACTCACCACATTTGCTTGCACAGCCCCTTTCAACCGGGTGGCACAGTCACACATTTCACAGATAGCACACAGAAGAACAACCATGCCCGAACCGGGACTCACAGAACACGATGAAGACGCGCTACTTCTGTGCCAGAAATCCAGCATTTATTTAAATAGATTATATAAGGGATTACTTATACGTACAGCAGTTGTATTTTCTTCATTTTGGTGTAAATAAGAACATTCGGTATTATTAATAATCTGATCAATTTTTTAAACATAAATAGTAAATTAAATTGAAACACCCAAAGCATTTTTATTTTAAAAAATCAGGTATCTAAATTTCCAATTGAATCCCATAAAAAGTAATCTAGAGTCATGCTAAACTTATTTTCAATTTTTTTCGAACAATCTATTGTTTGTTTTCGAATAATCTAAATCCAGAAATAGTATAACGAAAATTTAGTATGCATGAATATATTTTTATACTTCGGATATTTTATTGATCGCATCAAAATCTGCTCGAAAATGGCGCCGTTTCAATTTGGATCTTGTTTGTCCCAAATGAGAAAAATAAATTAACTCAGAGAGAAAGAATAAATAAAATATTCTCATCAATCGGTATCTTTTGAATTAAGGGCCTTAGGAGCATTTCAACAAAGTCGTGAGCAGCGAGCTCTCTGATTTGATCTCAAACCCTAACAAAAGTGAGAGTAAAATCAAAGCCTTTCTCCTCCGAAATTAGAAAGAAGATAACATTATTTACTGATGTAAGACAGGAAATTAATCCTCTTTCTGATTAGGTTTTCCGGAGAAAAAAAAGCACCCATTTCTTTTTTTTTTCTTATTGCCTCTCAAATTAGTTCTTTTAGAATCGGCTATCTTTTCTAATTCTTTAAGTAGGTGAGCGCGGCTGTCATCTGCTTAAGAAAATAATGCGAAGCCAATTTGCTATCAGTAAACACCCATCCATTCTAAAATTGTTTTGTGTGCATGTTTAGGGCATATTTTTGTTTTACGCATTTGATATTAAGCGAAATAACATGCATTAAAATTGAATTTAAAATATTTTAGAACCTATATCGATAATAGAGACATTTTAGGTTGTTAAAAACTTGGTGAATGTATGCAATGGATGAGATATTCATAATAAAGGGTGGCCATAATTAAACTGACAGTGTTCTGTAGCACGATCTATTTGGGAGAATGATGCTACATTTTGTAGGAAGATTAAACAAAACGGGGGACAAAGGATTCCGCGAAAAAAAATTAGTTCCGAAATTCACCGCTAGGGGAATATGTGGCGCTTTGTAATAGAAAATAGAGTGTTAACAAATGCAAATCAATTAGGCATTCTTTTTTCTGCTTTCTAAAAGCACGAAGAGCGGCTGACGCGTTGCACTGGTTGAGGTAAAAGAATTTGACCAATAACGCATGCTCGACTAAAGAAGGAGACATTGCACATAAACTTTCAATCCGATTGTTTCGAAATGCAACACATTGCCTTTTAAAGCCCAAGCAGCTGGCACTGCGCCAATGGATGTAACGTGAAATTCGAATAAAGAACCTCTTCTTTTGGTCGGCGTTCTCTGTTACCCAGTAAGTGAAATTGCAGATAAAGAGACTTCATCGGTGTTTATGCAAATTTTTCGCTTTTTAAAAAGTGTTGCCATATTGCACTTGAACTAAATCAGCAAATGTGCAAAATAAAAGTAATTTTATTTCCGCATTGATTTGCATTTGTTAACACTCTATTTTCTATTACACAGCGCCACATATTCTCCTAGAGGTGACTTTTGGAACTAATTTTTTTTTTTCGTGGAATCCTTCGTCCCCCCGTTTTGTTTAATCTTCCTACAAAATGTGGCGTCATTCTCGCAAATAAATCGCGCTACAGAACCCTGTGAGCACTGTCAGTTTAATCACGGCCACCTCGTACTTTTAAGACTGCATTTGTTGTAGAATCCTTATTATAAAAGCATTAATTAACTTATCACAGTGAGGCTACATTAATATCAATAGCTAAATGACACATGCAACAATATAGATTATTCAAATCGCATTATGCATAACTTTTAGCACAGAATTGCATGTCACGGCTATTTTGATCATGAAAAATCCAAAATTATATTAATGATATCCCCCTATATATGCTTGCGTGCAGCGTGAGTGAGTGTGTGCGTGCCCATATAGATTGAAGAAAGTGTTAGCCCTTTACAAATCAAACAATTTAAACCACAGTTAAAGAATTTGGACCAAACATGCTTAAGAAAGTGGAAATGCGAAATCTCACCACACATTTTCCCAAAAAAAAAGCTCCATTCTTCACAAAAAAAAACCTGCTTTTCTTTATCAAAAAAAATTTACATCATTTGATATTCCAAAAACCAATTTTAGTGATTTTTTAATTGCTAGCTTATTTTTTATAAATACAAGTAAGTACAAATCCGGATTATCCATACCATATAGACCAGATTTAGCTTCGTTTCCATCTAATACTAAAATTTTCTCGAATTTAAATGCTGGTTCACTGAAGTTATGCTTGTTTGTTACAGCTCCTCTGATGATTAAAGTAATGATATTGATTGACTTACCTCTATTCCAATAATGATACATACCTTGAAAAAGAGAAGTTTGCATCATCGTCGGTGACGGCTATTGGCCTCCAACTATAATTCCCACCGATGCTGCTGTGAGAATTGTCATTCACCTTACTTAGAACATTTCAATTGGGAAGGGGTGGCTTTTTTAAGGTAAAGATATAAATGGAATCAGAAGTTCTTTATTTCTTTTTAAAATTTCCATACTAAGATTGAACTAACTTATGTACCCTGACCCTGGTCAAATAACTGAGCAAAATGACATTTTTTATTGGAAGAATAGTAATTTAAAGGAATAGTCATTAAAAAACCAACAAAAATTAAATTTTAAAAGATTTATCAAACTCTATTTGCAAAAATATGTGATATGCATAAAAAAGATACAAAAATTAAAATTAAAAAAGTAAAATTATTTAAATTAAAGTTATATAAAATGAAACAAACAAAAATTCTGAAATTGTCCATAATATAAAATATTTACTTTAATAATAAGCTCATAATATTCAAATTTCCTTAAAGAAGAATATTGATGTAAATAACAAATGCTGCATTAGCTGGAAAAACAATATTGATGACAATAGTCTTTCGATTACTGCTTTCTATATTTGATTCATCATATTGGAAGATCATATCTCAAGTTGCATTGAAAACTATTTAGAAATTTTGATTTGGAAGAATGATATTTCGTTAATGTTGGTGATTTGTAAGAAACGAATAAACATTGTTTAAGTGAATAAATTTCAAATACCAATTATATTCAAAGGATGTTATTCATTTATTACTTTCTAAAGATATATATTTCCTTTAATTAAATTGCAGTATTTTGTGATTTACATCTAATATTGGGTACTTACGTATTATACCGTCCAATTTTATCTCCAAATTTGAAGTCATTGCCAATGAGCTGCTAAACCACCAGTTATGGCAATCCGGCAATAGTCTAATCCATTGATTTTTATCGCCAAATTTGAATCCATCGCCAAAAAGTTATTAAACCGTTGGTGAAGGCGGTATAATACGTCAGTACCTAATATTGTTATCATTCCTGCAAAATCAAGAGAATTTTCTTTAAATTCAATGAAAGTAACAAAATATTCAACTAGACTGCTGTTACATTACTAGCCTATTTAGAGGTATAGAAATAGGTTACAAATTCTGAATCTTATCACTTAAAATATATTTAGAAAACCTTCTTTGTACAATACTTTGTATATTTATATAAGGTTCCATACTCTAATAAAGTTTTAAAAAAACGAGTCATAAGACCGGTGTATTGAATCTATGCACAAAGCCGAAACTTTGCATCTGGTTCACAATAATCTCTTAAAATGAAAGGAATTGAAACATTTCCAAAATAATTATTTTCTGAATTTTGATCTATGAGCATATGTGTTAATATAAAATATGTACCCATTACAGATTTTTTAGTAGATTTGAAATATTTCATACTTTTGTGGTGAAAGCCTCATAAGCCAGATAACATCTACTATACACAAGTAATTACTTTTTTATAGTAATTATGTTACTCGGCTATAAGCTAGAATGTTGCAAGTTCGGTTCTTGGATAATCCACATCTGCCGCAATGCTGACCCTCAACCTTGAATTATCAACCTTTTGAAGCAACTTTGTGTAGTTACTGTGGCGCCTTCTATTGGCAACAAAAGTCGTCAGGTGCATTAAATACAACGGCCAACAATACCATCTTCATTAACTCGCCATAAGCTTGACGCAATCTTAAGTTCGCCTCACCGCCGACTCACTGGTGGGAGAATACGTGGTGAAAACCTCATAAGCCAGATAACATCTACGGTAAACACGTAATTACTTTTGTATAGTGGTTATGTTACTCGGCTACAAACCAGAACGTTCCATATTTGGTCCTAGAACAATCCACATCTACCGCACAGATAACATCGGTTTTCGCTCATTCTTCCTTTAAATATTCTCCGACACAAAAACTCAGAGCGGTGTAAAAAATTTATATTATTGTTAATACACTGTTTCGCCATATATAGTATCATTCTAATACCATCTGAGTGTGATCAGCCGTTTTTATTTCAGATTTTTATCAATAAATTCAAGCAATTTTATAAAATGTTGTTCACTTTTTGAGATAAAATTCTTTTCAAATATAGAAAACCCTTTTTCATTTACTTTTGAATAATTTTTCTGATATAGAGTCCCTAATAACAACACTGTTTCAGTAAAAGTCTAGACTGCAATTTATTAAAATAGAATTAAAGATACTCTGTTGATAAGGAATATCTCCTTATCAATCAATAATATTTTTCTAACTAACTACCTGCCATCAGCAAAAGGCAAGATCAATGCTGTAATTGATGATCCAACTCAAAACTATCGATAAATGAGTTATCAAATAAATTAAAAGCCATAATTGTTAAGTTCTAATCATGCTAGAACTATTAATTATTTCTTGTTACAAATGTTACTTTTTATTTTTACGAAATTATCAGTACAGATTTCCAATATTTGAAAAAAAGCGTTTTCTCGATCAAACTACATTTAAAATGAACCAACAATTATTTCTCAAACAATCACATTGCAATATCTCTGTAATTAAATTTCAACCTAACTTAGGGAGCAATGTTTATCGCTGCCATCAATTTTAGAGCTTAATTACTTTCAAAATTTATTGTGTGATACAAACAATTCAAAACAAACTATTTATCTAAAAAAGGTCATATAATAGTGATACGTCAACAACCTAACAATAAAGGAACCAGTACCTACTGTGAACTGGGTATTAATCGCTTTCCATGGCCATTTATAACTAAGATTCAAAAAATTAATATTTTCCAGGGGGGATGTGAAATAAATGATAATATATAGTAAACGCTTATACTTTCACACTTGTTTAAATTCCCAACGAAATAAAAAAAGATCCGAATATTTATTTAAAGCTTCTATTTCTTCGCATTTCCAAATGTCTTATCGTTTAAGAATTAGCATGTTTTTCAAGATAACAAAACATTATGTTAGAAACAAAGAAATATGAGATAGAAATTCTCCTATTTAAATTTATTTTTTGCATACCTACTTGTAAATCATAAACATCTAAAGCTTCTAAATATTTTTCTGAATCATTTTCTCTAAGAAGCAAACATTCGTATGCAGGTACATCAAATAGCTCTTCAAATTAGATAACTTTTAGATCTAGTAAAAGTCCAAGCACAAGATTTGAAATAATCGTTGGATCATTAAACAGTGACTCGGTCCAACCATACAGCGGCAATTAATTAACGAAAAGGTAAAAAATATGGAAATTTTGCCAGGAAATCAAACATTTAGTAGTTTAAACGAAAAAAGCATAGAAATCATTCTGAAATCGATCAAGAAAATTCCATATATACACTCTATAACAAAAAAATCGACGCACCAAGAAGCAATCATCCGATTCCCTTGAAATTTCATATGCATGAGTGTTTTGACCAGATATGCAAATGATTAAATTTTGGTGTCCAATGATTAAATAGTGTGATCTCCAGCGCATCCGAACTGCGCATCCAGTAGATGTATATAAGGAGCAGTTCTTCAACGGTTGTTAAAACTTTCGGTTTAATTGCGATTCAGATTACCTTACAACAAAAATGCCTCGTCGCAGGGTGCGTGCTGATTAAGAGCAACTGTCAAAGTTTGACAGAGGTCGTATCATTGGATTGAAAGAGGCCGGTTGGACAAATCGGGGAATCGCTCGTCATTTGAGTCGAAGCGATGTGGTGATTTGAAGATGCTGGCAAAGATGGGTGGGAAAGGGCAGAGCTCAGCGTTAGGATGGTAGCGGTCGACCTAGGGCCACGACAGATCATGAGGAAAGAGTGATTGTCCGATCAGCTGTCACAGCGCCTTCTTCATCTCTATCAACCATCAGACGTTCAATCTAAACACCAGTGCCCACCATGACCTTCACAGACGGTAGAGACAGCGAAACCTACGCTCGCGCCGACCGTTACGCCACCTGCTACTCACGCCTGCACACTGCTGATCTAAATTACAGCGGTGCATGGCTCGATCGAGTTGGAATGATGCCGACTGGGGATGTATAGTCTTTAGGACGAATCCCGCTTCCTGACGATCATCGAAGACGGGTTTGGAGACACACAGTGCAGAGGGGGGATCCGGCTTTCGCTATTGCACGGCTCTCAACAAGGCGTTATGGTCTGGGGTGCCATTTCCTTCGATACCCCTATCCCTTTAGTCATCATTAGAGGTACAGTTACTGCACATCGGTACGTTGACGACATTCTAAGACCTGTTTTTCTACCGTTCTTTTTGCAGTACCCTCGGCTGGTTTTTCAGCAGAACCGTGTCACACCACATACGGCACGTGTTACTATGAACTGTCTGCGAGTTTGTCATACACTTCCTTAGCCTGCCATATCACCAGATCACTCTCCCATCAAGCATGTCTGGGATATGATGGGAAGGCGATTGCTTGTGTCATGGAATGTTGATGCTTTCGTTCGACAATTGGAACAAATTTGCAGGAAATACCACATGAGACCATCAGGTAGCTTTATAGGTCTATGCCACGCCGTGTGGCAGCCTGTGTCCAGGCTAGAGGCGGGTCAACATCGTATTGAACTTGTTACTGTAACTCTGAAGTAAATAATTCAATTGTTCTGAAATTTTAATTATTTACTGTTCTGTACATTGTCTTCCTATTCACTAATTTTCATCTCAATCGGACAACTCCTTCTTGGTTCGTCGATTTTATTTTATTTTATTTTATTTATTGTTATAGAGTGTATATGTTATAATATTATTTACAATATTGTTTGTTTGTCTAATTCAGAGAATAATTTCACTTATTTTCTCAGTATTAAGAGAAATTCTTATCTTGTCTGATTCTTAATTGCATGCATCTGGTAAAGAAAGTTTCACAAAAAAAAATTGCTTGAATAGGACTTACGGATTAGTAGTTAACTCCAATATCAATTTTATCTGCGAATCAAAAATGTAAAATAATTATGAAATCAACTAATTTGTTTTACAAATCTGTTAGCGATTAGAAAAATCTTTAAAGCCCTGTTACATCAATTAGAATTTTAAAGAACCACAATAGTGCCTGCAAAATCAATTTAAGTTCCTGTTTGCTATCAAAATGATACTAAAACTATAATAATATATCAATATTCCAGGGATTGTGAGCATGGAAAACATTAAATTTCTTAATATCTAAGTACTTTTTCTGCTGATAATTTAATATTTAAGAAGTGATAAAATATTTTTCTGTCTTTTATGCGACAGAAATAGTGAATATTAATACCGCATCGGTTGAAATAAGTCTTCCATATTTTGTGAATGATATTTTAAATTAAATTAAACCAAATCGTCGATGAATGTTACAGATGTTTTCAAAACAAAAATTCCATCTCAAAGAAGTGTCATTTTAAGTATACAGGAAATAGTAAAATAAATGTTAATACCCAAAAATCTTTCCTTCGTTTATAAATTGCTAAAATTTGAAAATTATCGACATTAACTTCTAAATATATTTGCTGTAATATCCGGTTTAAATTCTTTTGGGTATTCAGATTTTAAATAAAATGTACTTCAATTACCTCAAAAAGCCTCGCACCACTCACAGAATGTTGACTAAAAAGAATTACATATAACATAAATATAAGAAATAATATTTTTGTAGAAGTCTAATAGGAGTAAAGAATAAATCTCCGACTTGATCTCTAGGACATTTTATTTCGTTAAAGTCACCGGTTTAATTTTTTTCTTTGATTTTGATTTGTTTCTTTTTTATATCATCAAGATAGAATTATTTAATTTTTCATAGAATTCTTTCTTCATATTGTATTTTTTCACTTCTAGCTAACACTCCTTAATAAGAACTTTTGTTAATTAATTAGATGTTACGAATGATAATTTAAGTTTGCAAATAAATTCTATACTGCATTACAAAATTAATTATTTTAATTTATTTCTCCGTTAGAAAAGCATATTCTTAATTAATATTTAAAAGAGAAGTACAAGCTCTATTTATAGTCTTTCTTTATAATGTATTATATCTCACCTACATACACTAGAAAATTCCTTATATATCAAACAAATATTTTGAAAAAAAAGATTAAAATGAAATCTGCTACGCTTATTTCAATTTATCATGTCAGAACATAATTTCTTGAGGGGTCAATTATTGAAAAAGTTGTACTTAATTAAACAATCTAATCTACTTTTAAAAAGATTTTTATTAATGTTTGAAGAGAGCATCTCAACAAAATAAGTGGTAGATTTTGTAAACGTATGAATTAATCAAACAATTTAAACTATTTTTTAAAAAGATTTTTATTCAAGTTTCATAAAAACTTTTATCAAGTAAAAAAAAGCTGAAAAAATTGTCCGTACAAAAAATGACAAATTGGAGATTAAAAATGTCTTTATTTCGAAATTGCAACCATTTATCAATATTTTTGAGTTTCTAAGATATATTTTTGAGACAGATTAAATTTCAAATTTCAATTCCTTGCCCATGCATTTTTGTTGACGCCAAAACCCTCATCTCATTGAACCCTCATTGAAGCACCACGTGCTCGTGCGAGTTAAATTATATTTTTATTTATTTTAATTGTTTCATTAAATGAGTCACTTTAGTATCGCAAACGATCCAAGAAACTTTATCTCGCATTTATTGTTTAAAAAACACATCACATTTCCTATTTATTTCAATTCAAATAATCACGTGCTCAAACTGACATTTTACTTGGCTTTGTTATCTGTAGTCATTAACTTATTTTTTAAGATCAGAGCCTTTGTAAATGCGATATAAAGGCGTTATTAAAAGCTGATTTTTTTTAGATGCTCGAGCAGATAATAAATTTTCTATTTTTCGCCTACGGATGTAATAAAATTTCAATTTGTGGCCTACGAATTTTTGTTGAAGCCAAAAAACCTCCTTCCCTAAACAATATCTTACTCTGGCATGATAATAAAATACTTATAAAACATTAAGTTCTTACTTATAAATCAAATAAAAATATGTAACAAAATATATTTTCGAACAGTAAGATTTTTCTTTCATGAAAATGGGTAAGTGTTGAATAAGGTTTATTCTAAAGCATTCTAAAACTGCATACTTCTATTTCTTTGAATATTACATTACAATGGCTTTTGGTTAAAAAAAATTGATCAAGCATATAACAGAACAGAATTTCTTTCTTTCTCTTTTTTACATTCTTTCCAATGCACATTTTGAATGCAACTTTATTACACGTTTCTGAATGAAAAAGCTTGTACCTCAACGAATTTTCTTTCATCATAGAATTAAACGTACATAAAAGAAAAAACATTGTGATTAATTTTACCCTCGATTTTAATTACTTCCAGAAAGAAACTTTCTAAACTTGGACATCAAAGTATTTATTGTATTTTGATTTACAGATAAAAGGCAAAATTGCACTTTTCGGTTTCTATCTTCTTAAATGTAAGAAGGTATTTTCTTTTCTTTTTTTTCAAAATATTGATCAAGTGTTTTAAATAAAACAGGTTTTTAATCTTTATGTCTTATAATTTATTACATCAATAATCTTTTAAAAAAGACATTTTCATTCAAATCTTTATAACAAAAATTGTTAAGCCGTTTTTTAAAAAAATTTAACATTTTCATGGTAATATTTCCCTCAGATTCTATTTAATTCTTTAAGATTTTACGTCATTTTGTGGGGAGTTTTATGGGAGTTAAATCATTTAAAGACAGAATAACGTGTTTTAGATGCCATATCGTATCTTATTATTATATATAACGTGTTTTACGATATCATATAATAAGAAATTGTACCATATTATGATAGTTTTATATTATATAATAGTTTAAAGAATATTGAAAATTGTTCGAATAATAATGGTTAATGTTCAGCTTCATATAATATTTTATTGTATGCTATATTGTAGTACTTGGATACGAACCTTACATTTATTATAAAATTATCTCTAAGTTCCCAAAAGCTTAAATCGATCCGAATTTAGGAAAATAATACCTAAAAAGGGGCGATGATGTCCAGAAAAGATTATTTACTGTCATTGATTCTGCTTCAAAGTCTACGAATTTTCGCAATGGTATAGTCATTATTTTTGGAAGTAAAATTCTGAAGAAATTTCTTATTATAACTGCATTAGTTGAATTGTATGAAAAAAAATTGTTCACAAATATTTCAATTTAGAATAATTTAGAATTCAAAAGGAACTGAAAGAAGCGAGAAGGTGACAATTAAATTTTCAAGAAAACTTCAGCTATTAAAAAGAAACAATTCAAATACTTTTTCTTAATTTCCTCTTTATAATTTAAGTTATTCTATTCGAAGTTAATTATGTTTTACAATCCAAATAAATTTTTAAATGCAATTTAAATTTGAATAAAAAAATTATTTTAGATAAATTGATCTTCTTTAAGTAAACTACGTGTAAAATATTTTTCCTAAAACTTTCTTATTTTAAGATAGTTATTCAAATAAAAATAATATGAAAAAAAGATTAAAATGAAATTTGCTATGCATATTTCAATGTATCATGTCAGAATATCATTTCTTGAACCGTTAAGCACCACGTGCAATTTAAATTATAGTTTTTTTTCATTTTAATTGTTGCATTGAATGAGTCATTTTAGCACTGCAAACGATCTAAAAAACACTTTATCTTGCATTTGTGGTTTTAAAAAATATCACATTTCCTATTTATTTCATTTCATATAATCAAGTGCTCAAAATGACATTTTTCTCTATTTTATTTGCTATATTCATTGTCTTATTTTTTTAAAAAATCAGAGCTTTTGTGAATGCTATGGCAACGCGTTATTAAAAACTGATTTTTTGAGATGCTCGTGCAGATAATAAAATTTTTATTTTCCGCCTACGGCTTTTGTTTACGCTACAAAATATCATTCCTAAAGCAATATCATGTTCTGACATGATAATATTGAATTCTTTAAAAACATTCATAAAGAAAATATTTTGCATAAAGTAGTTTGACTTTATTTCAACATACAATATTTTATAAAATATTACAGATAGATCAATTAATAGTTAGCTATAGAATCCTAAATTGCTGTTGGAGTCCAATAAAATGTTCCCAAAAATTTTATTTATTTTGTCTAATTGCTTAACTATTTGAAATAAAACGGCTAAAACAAAGTTTTAAATTAACTCTTTTTAGAGATCAGTTATTAATCATAAACTATTACTCTATTTTTTTTGTAAAATTAATTATGTACAATTTTTTGATTGTATGATTAAAAAGCATCATATCACTTCATTAATTCATAATACGTTACCAAAAGGAAATTATTACACCTTGAGTGAAGAAACAATTAAATCAAATTCTTTTGTGGAAACTGATTTTAAATTCATCTAGAAACAGAGTTATGATATCATCACACAAAAGAATTGTTATTAATTCTATTTATATTTCATTAAAATCATCCTTAATTTACTCTGCAGAAGCACTTTTTAATTTTATCACCCCGAGAAAGAATTTATGAGAGCTATAATTTTTACGATATTGTTTATGAGGTGTTTTAATCCAAAGATATATAACTAAAAGTATCATAAACTGAAAATCGTTGATGTTTAATATACTATAATGCACAAAAAAAAATTTAAAAAAAAGACAGCATATTGTTGAATTAATTGAAAATTATTTTAATTCTGAAATTCATACCCATAAAAGAAAAAAAGTAAAAGGATTCTATTCTTTGCTTAAATATCGTTTAGTTAATGGTTTTTTTAAGAATCTTCCCCAAAATCATATTTTTTTTTCCTGAAGTCATTTTTTACTTAGAAAAAACAGACATTACTTAACTATCATCAGTTTTTATATTGAACGAGTCTAATTCAACAAGAATTAGTCCCCTGTATACATATATTTATCTTTATTAGTATAGAATAAAACTAAAATTTTATTGTATTGAAACATTTAACAAATTTTTTGGAAGTAGTTTTGTTATTACATGTAATATAATTTGATTCAATTATAAAATATTAAAATTTTAAACCAGTTTTGATAATGTTTTCATTATTTCAAGACTTTCTTCTATTATGGCAAATAATTTATCCTTTTGATGATGATGATAGTGATGCCGTGTCCGCTTTTTACCACGGAAAGAGGGGTGCAGTAGCTTCTGAGGGTATGGACTCCTGAGCACACGAAGGCAGAAGCCTGAATTCTAGCTCATATGAGGATGAATCACACACACACACACGCTTGCACAGCCTCTTTTTACATGAAGGACACAGTCACACATATCACAGATAGAACACAGAAGAACAACTATGCACCAACCAGAACTCACAGAACACGAGGAAGACGCGCTACCTCTGTGCCAGAAAGCCGGAATTTATCCTTTTACATTCACAGATGCTTTTCTTCAAGGTCGTTTCAGTTTATTTTGAATGTGGTATACATCCATCATGAAATATTCAACAATTTCTTTCTGTAATATCTGCTACTTTCTATGCTCTAAAATAAATAAATAGAAATCTATCAAAATCAAAAAAATTTCACTAAATATAATTCTAATTCAATCAGTTTATATAAAAAAATTCCATTTTAAAATCCTTTTTATCCGCTAGACAAATTTTAGCAGATTGGATATCTAGAAATTGCCTCATAAATGTATTATTAAACTCGAATTTAGTTCATATTTTATTTTTTTATAGACTTCTAAAAAGTAACGTTATTTTTTTAACTATAAAATTTTTCCTATTTTTTAAACATCAATTTTTTTATAAAGCCCTTTCTTTTTTTTGGCAACTGTCAACTCATGCCTAGAATTGACTTAGAAAAGTTCACCCCAATTCTCTTTTTAGAAGGACAGCACAAAATTGGATTTTGAAAGATTGCCAGCAAAAAAAATCTAAATTTTCTTCCATAGTACATTGAGTTTTTGAAAAGAAAAGTAAAAAACACTTTTTTTCCCCTTTGAAATATGGCTGAAGTCGAGAAGCCATCAAAAAAATCTGAGGTCGAGAGTTTCTGTTCTATGTTAAAGCGGACCCGGAAAGATAGGATGGCTGCAACTCAACATAACTGTCAAAAATGAAATTCCAATTTACATTCTGTCAATTCCCTGAAATGATATTTCAAAACAATACCAGGCGTTATGGACGATTCATAGCGTGAATTCAACAAACTGAAATCTTTTTTTCAGTAACATACGCATTTTTTTGACATCAGAAAGCATGCCGTATGCATAGCAAATATTTCAAATGTCATAATATTACTTAGTTTCATTTGAAAATGTTATATTTCGTTTTACACTGCTGCAACTCAAATAAATTTCCAATGGAAATATTTATCTTTTATTTTGTCAAACAGTCCAGTTCGATATTTTACCTCCTTCTTAACTGATCAAAATTTATTTGAATACGTCATTGAACATATCAGATGTGTTCGAATGAAGTATGCGAAGAAAATAAAACCTTCGAACTGAAAGTACTTCAATAATTTCTTCAGAAAAACAATTTGGGTAGCACTAATAAGGCATTTTTTATTTATACTGAAAAGTGTGCTTTGAATTTTTGAATTAAAGAACCTTTAAAAGTGGAAACATTTTGTGCCAATGAAAACCGTATAGCAAAGGCCGTGATATTATGACGTAAAAAAACTCAAAAGCACATTAACACAATTTCAAGCTGAAAACGAATCAGAGAAAATAACGATGACTTTAGGCGTTTATTGCAGCGTAATAACTAAAAACAAAGATTTGGTGAAAAATTGAAAAAAAAGACAAAGAAATTAGAAAATTTGTTACAAACGATTTTAGTAAAATTTATAATGTATAAAAAATAATTTTGAAAATTCTTAATTTTCTAATTTGGTTCCTTGCCAAATCAAAGCAGAAAAAATTCTTCGGATATCCATATTTTCTGGGCGGATCAGCAAGCTCTTTAGGAAAATGATTAACTAAGAATAAGTCATTATCATGACAGAACATGATGTTATTTTTGGGATGAGGTGTTTGGCTTCAACAAAAATCCGTAGTCGAAAAATAAAAATATTATCTGCACGAGCATCTCAAAAAATCAGCTTTTAACAGCGCGTTGCCATCGCATTTAGAAAAGCTCTGATTTAAAAAATAAGTTAATGGCTACAGCAAATAAAATCTGGAGAAATGTCATTTTGAGCATGTGATTATATTAAATGAAATAAATAAGAAATGTGATATTTTTTTTAATAATAAATGCAAGACAAATTTTTTTTTAGATCGTTTGCAATACTAAAGTGACTCATTCGATGAAACTATTGAAATGAATAGAAATATAATTTAATTTGAAGATTGGCCATTCAAGAATTTATGTTCTAAAATTAGAAATAAATATCCAAATAATGACCAAAAGAAATCGAAAATAATAACAGAATCAATATGACGGATACCAGAATGTTAGAACTGCATATTAAACATAATAGGAAAAAATAGAAAATGAATTTTTAAAAGAATATTTCTTACCAACAAGATTCATCGGGGTGGGGGAGAGATCTCTGAGTTTACTTTGAATTAAGTTTTATTGCCCTGAAAATAAAAAGTTTTTTTTTTCTCCCAGAAATGTTTGATAAACTTTTCTTCACCTTATTTTATGCTCCCAGTTTCTATACTAAAATTTTGTTCATTGCTTTTAATCCCATTAAACCTCTAATGCGTAACTGAATATTAATCCTTTTCTTAATAATTTTTTTTAAAAAAAAATAATTTTCATGTTACTTTAAGGACCTTATGCTTAGTATGTATACATGGTCTTTTCTGAAATAATTAAAACCTATAAAAGCATTGCGATTTTAAAAACGTAAGTGTCTGGGTAATCTATTTCAAAATGCATACTTTCTGCCTGACAATGTAGTTTCCTTTTATGTTTTTTCTTATAAATAGAGCATATAACAATCAGAAACCTTTTCTCAGTTTTCAAATAGAAAAAAATTAATTTATTAAATATTTTAGGTAACAATGAAAACGGTTCGGAAATCTGCATTTACAACCGTGTGTGTGTGTGTGTGTGTGTGTGTGTGTGTGTGTGTGTGTGTGTGTGTGTGTGTGTGTGTGTTTGTGTGTGTGTGTGTGTGTGTGTGTGTGTGTGTGTGTGTGTGTGTGTGTGTGTGTGTGTGTGTGTGTGTGTGTGTGTGTGTGTGTGTGTGTGTGTGTGTGTGTGTGTGTGTGTGTGTGTGTGTGTGTGTGTGTGTGTTAAACTTTTTTGTAACGCCATTTGCTTAGTACCTTCTAATTTTTAACATTGTAGAAAACTAATAAAATATCTTATGTTTTCGGCTACAACTATCCTATACTTTCGAGGATAGTATGCTTTATTTTGTTTGATATATTCCTAAATTGTTTCAAAAGCTAAAAAAGGCTTTGAAGATCGCCGTTTTATAAAATATATCAGATGAGCTCTTATAAATAAAATAAGTTTTTTTAGCTATAGAATTAACCAAATTTTCTTTTCTTCCATTATTATTAATACATGAAGCATCAAGCAGAAGGGGTTTTTTCGCATTGTTTATTGCGAACAAAAATGATTAGCACGTTCCATAAAAATGTGATATTCTAAAATTACTTGAAATTTTTATTTAGTCAATTTCCAGAATAATTCTTAAAATTTAATCCCAAATTTATCTCATAATAATTTTAAATAATTTTCTAGTATTTTTTTTAATCATTCTAGTTTAAGGCACTTGATTTAGAGCTAACAAAAAAAATTGTGCTGAAACTCATAAAAAGGCGCAAAGCTGATCCCTCTCCAAATATAACGTTTTCACCTGATTAGCTGTTAAATCAAGCTATAAAATTTGCATCAAAAATAAAAAAATAATTAATCTAAAAATTCATTTAAAAAATTTGAAAAACCGAGTTCTTCGAAGCTGAGTAAATAAATATCTTTTAAAAGAGAATTCGTTAAAGAAGCACTAATCTAAGCTCATGCAAAAAAAATTTATCTTATTTAAAGGGAATGTGAAAAATAGAACATTTTGCCTCCTTTACTCATTTACTATTTTATCTATATAAATAAAAATGAATTGTTAAGTGTGCTGCTAAAAGTAAAACTGGAAAACGGCTTGATCCATTCGACTAATTTTTTTTAAATATTTTCGTTAAGAGGCGATTAAGGTTTTTATAGAGAAAAAAACGTATAATTTGCTTGGAAAATAATAAAAACGACACTTTACCGCCAAAATTCTTCATTTCCCCGCCGAAAAATGAGTAAGACTTCAGTTTGTTTTTTCCTCACTCTAATGGGCTTAGGCTTAACATGTTTTCGACCGATTATATCAAATAATTCTGTTTGTTTGTTTTTTAAATGTTGGATACATTTAAAACTGACAATCGTTAATTCATAGATTTTCCGTATTTCTTTCAAAGTACTTTTGAATTAAAATAAAATAGAATAAAGGAAATTAAATATTTCCGATCTGTATTGCGTTACCCCAACTGGTGTAGAAAATTCACGCATTTGCGTTGCCCTAATTAGTGTTGAAAATTGACGGATGTGTAATGCGTTGTAATTGCTGCCAACTGTGTTTTCGTTTTAATTAAAAATTCAAAAATTATGTGCATTATATTGTTGTAGCTATCTCAATATCGATCTGAAAATAAAATAGACTTGATTTTAAAGAAATGCGGATTTGATTTAATGTTTTATTTTATTTCAGATACACTCTGTAAATAAATTGTTTTTAGGTTAGTTGTGTGCTTTTCCATGCATATGAGGAAGCGGGTAAAATCTAGTTAACCAATAAATAATTATATTGTGAAAAGAATTTTCGTACAGCACTTGTTTGCTCTAATTAATTGATTTTATATTTAATTAGCCACATTTCTCTATCAACTAGTTTATCGAATTCGTTATTAATGCTGAAAACTTCAATTAAATATTACAAATAACTATATCTTAAAAGGTTTCTTTTCAAAAAAATTTCAATTCCAAATGATGAGAAGTATATGACATGTTATTTTAGAAACATTACTTTGTGCTATACATTTCCCTGATTTTCAGTCTATATCTACAATATGAAAGAGGTGACATTTAAAAACAGTCTCTCTTTAGAAATTTACCCTGTTGTTTGATTTCGAAGTTAAACCTTGATTACAAATACAGTAAAATTTCATTCATTCTGTTTAAAGAATGCTGAAACTTACTCAATTTGGGAAAATAAACTGAATCTCTATATCTGTGCCTTAACAATTTAGAAAAACACAAGAATTAAATGTTAATAAAAAGAAAGAAAAATTGTTTGAATTCCCATTTTTAAAATATAAACAATTTCTTTAATTAAATTGATCAAAAATAGAAAACATTATACTGCATTAAATCTAGTATAATTAATAATATAATATTTTAAATTTTAAGATGACAGAAAAGCATTTTTGTTATGTTATATTTGTAGAATTAATCGTGGAAAAACACCAAACATTAGCTTAGTTTTTAATTAATTTAGATTTCAAACAAAATTCCAAAAAACACATTCCTTCTTTCCAAATTACGCACGTGTGTACCAAATTTAGAATATGTGTACTTATTTCATACACGTGTTTAGAATTTAAAACATTCTAGACTTTATGTACATATATCCTGACAAAACTATTTGCAAACCAATTTTTCTTTTACATGAAATTTTTTTCTTTCTTCTTAAAAAGTAAACAGTAACTTTTTAAGTAATCTTATTCCGAATAAGTAAATATTGCAAACATAAACACTGATATGATAAGCAAAATACATCTTTAAACATCCTTGAAACAAATGTGGAAAGTTTCAGATATCGTAATATTTTCTGCATGACTAAAAAAAATTTGGACATTTTCTTTTTTTATGATAGTCAATCAAATTTCTTGTCAGCTTTTGAGCAACAAAAATATCTCGGAAGACAAATAGCAGTCAGAAGAAATCGACAGCTGTTTTCTGAACTGATTAAATACGACCCTGAAAACTGATATTCTTGTTTACAAGGAAGTTATAAAATAAACGGCTCATGTACTGGTATGTCAGAAAGGAACTTCTGAACGGTATGTTTACGAAAGGAACTTCTCAAATTAAGTGAAGAGTCAAAAGAGCAACGCAGTTCTCTTCTCAGCTTTGTTCTTTTTAAAAAAAACACAGAGTAATATTATATCAACAGGAAGAGATTATGAATGCCAGCATTCGGGGTTTCATAAAAAAGAATTTTTTGTTAATCATTCAAATCACAATTAACGTTGTTTTTTGAAATCTAAGTTTAGATTTTGAATTTGAAAATCTAAATTGCCTTCTTTTATAAATGAAAGAAATCTTTTTGCCTTTCGCATTTCTTAAATTTCGGACATCCGGTTAGCATAGAGAACATTCTATTAAATTTTTTAAAAAAAAATTATAATTTTATAATTTTTTTAAAAAAATTTATAAAATTATAACATTTAACTGTAATATCCGTTCTTTAATCTTTAGTTTACGAACCAGAGCAAAACTCAAAAACCTCAAGCAGCCATCTCAGCACATAATCAATTAGTTTGGTTTGATTTTGTGGGTTTTAATGGCGCAAGAGCCACTTTTGATTATGCTGCGCCATACATATGGTTAAT
>JAOUZG010036171.1:959212-981527 GCA_026289955.1 Argiope argentata
CTAGGCTAAGTCGGGTCCTGCGTTGAAAGTTAAAGCCTCAGTACGCTCCCTGACATCAACAATAGGGATTGGATTGTTAGGTTTATTGGTACGGTTTGGTTGGCTTGGTTTTGTGGGTTTTAATGGCGCAAGAGCCAGTGTTGACTATACTGCGCCATACATATGGTTAAAATAGATATACATATCTAATTATTCATGTAAAAATTAAATACTAAAATGCACAATGGTTAAAATGTTTATCTGTTGTCTCTTGAAAAGAAATAAGATTCTAAATTACAACATTGTAAAATATTAAATAAAATAATAACTATCAATAGCTTTTAAAAATTTAAAAATGTTGCCATAGGATTGCTCACCCACAACCATTCGCATGTCCAGGGATGAGCAGTTAAAAAAACTGTATCCGCTGAAATTTAAAACTAGGACATTCTATTAAAACATGGACAATGGTAAGATTTACAAGGCAAACAAGTAGGAGCTCTTTCACCGAATAAAAGATGTCGATGAGTTAAACTGCCAATGCGGAGTCTAGCCAATTTGACCTCGAGCTCACACACTGGGGGAGCCACCCATAATGTAATTGTAGGTTTGATATAATGCAATTTGTTATTGATTTTTTGATCCCACGATTCTTGCCATTTAGAATGAATAAAATGCGCATATGAATTCTTCGCATAGTCAAATGGTACATCACGATGTATAAATAAAGACGCTGTTTTCGCAGCGTTGTCAGCCTGAACATTTCCCTTTAATCTAACATGACTCGGAATCCAGCAGAATAATATCTCGTAGACCCTGTTTTCCAAAGTTCTCAAGAGACTCAGAATTTCCAAGGCTGTAGGATGAATTTGATTATGAAAATGAGACAGTGTTTTCAAAAAACTCATGCTGTCGGTATAAACACAAAATTTGCGCTCGTTAGAGAGGGCAACATTTTGTAGAGCATAGAGAATTGCCGTTAATTCAGCAGAAAAAATGGATAAAGAAGTATGCATACGATAACTAACGGTTTGTGTATTAAAAATGATACCACATCCTACATGACCGTTGGACTTCGAACCATCAGTGAAAAGAGGCATATGAGTCGAATACTTACAGCGATGAGAGCTAAAAAGTTTTTGAAAAATCACTGGAGCCGTTATTGGTTTCTCAAACCCATAAAATGGATTTAAAAAAGAGAATTGTGGGCTATACCATGGAGGAAATAGGAATAAATCACGTGTTTGAATAACCACATTATGGAGTTCCGAATCACCGAGGAGTAATTTTACTCTTTCACAAAAGGGAAGAATGTGAGAGGATCGAGTCGTATATAATCGTCGAAAGCGAACAGGAAGCCTCAAAGAGTGCAAAGGATGTGTCTTGATTGACAATGCATGAAGGAAGTATTGGCCGGATAATTTTTGGCGTCGCAAATTTAATGGCAACTGGTGAAAGATAATATACAGACTCCCTATTGGAGAAGTCCGAAAAGCTCCAGAACAAATTCTTAGGGCAGAGTGGTGTTTAGTATCCAGTCTACGTAAAACGGAAAGCCTTGCAGACCCATACACCATACAACTGTATTCAATGCGTGAAAGAAGAACTGCCTCATGAATTCGAAGTAAAGATGCACGATCTGCTCCCCAAGTGGTTCTTGATAGCACTTTCAGAATGTTCAATAACCTGTCACACTTCTTCCGCAGATGTAAGACAAGCGGAAGGAAAGTGAGCTTACGGTCAAATATTATTCTCAAACATTTCAATTCATCCACAACAGGAATTTCGACATTCCGAATAGAAATTGCAGGATCCAAATGAAGACCTCGTTTCCTGCAAAAATGAAAGCAACGACTCTTTACGGTAGAAATAGTGTGTCCGTCATCATCACACAAGTCAATAAGCTTATTTACTGCAATTTGCAGTTGTCGATCTATTGAGCGCATATTGCGGCCTTGACAGGAGATCGGGAGATCATCCACGTATAAGGTAGTTTGCACCGATGAAGGTAAAACACGAAGAACTTAACTAAAATAAAGAATAAAAAGTGTTACACTGAGGATGCTTCCCTGTGGAACCCCCTCAGCCTGTAAAAAAGGATCCGAATAAAAATTACCAATTCGGACACGAAATGATCTTAAAGATAAGAAGTGTTTTAAGAAAATGGGTAAATTTCCTTTAAAACCAAAATTTAAAAGGGTTTTAAGATTGTCAAAGCTCCAGATACGGTCGTAGGCCTTTTTTACATCAAAGGAAATGGAGACACGTTGATTCCGGCGAAGAAAAGCATTCGATTGATTTGAGTTTCGAGAAAGACGATATTATCCAAAGTCGAACATCCTCTGTGAAATCCACTCTGCATTTGCGGAATACATCCTCTCTTCTCCAATTCTAAAATTAACTTGGAATTGATCATGCGTTAAAATATCTTGCACAAACAATTTGCGAGCGCTATGGGTCTGTAGTGAAAAGGGTTAGAAGAGTCCTCATCGGGTTTGAGGATGGGAATCACAATAGCTTCATGCCATTGTGAAGGGAACTTTAATTCAACCCATATACGATTAAATAAAAATAACCGATTGGAAATTGAAGTGTTAGACAAATGGTGGATCATACTACAAGTTATTCCATCCGGGCCAGGACTTGTATCGTGTGCTTTAGACAAAGCTGAAATCAATTCATATATTTTAAACTCAGAATTGTATGGAAGGGATTTATGTGTAGGAAACCGCAAGATCTTTCTTTCCACGCGATTCTTTAGAGCCACAAAACTAGGCTGGTACGACACAGCATCGGAAACCTGAGCAAAAGCATGCCCTAGAGTATTTGCAACATCAGCGGGAGATGATGTGGTCCCGATTCCTGTTTTCAAAACTGGAAAGGAAAATTCATTATAAATTCTATTTGCGGCTTTAACTCTCTTTCACAGCAATTTGCTAGAAGTTGAGGATGTAATTGTTGATATGAAGCGAATCCAGGATTCCCTCTGACTAAGACGGTGAATTCGCTGTGCAAGTTTAAAATCTATAAGGTTTTCAGTTGATAGATGCCTACTAAAAATATTCCATCTTTTCTTTTGTTCCTTGTAACTATCACGGCAAGAATCATTCCACCATGATCTACGAAATTTACGCAAGCCTGCAGAATATTTTGGAATGGTGTTATCAGCGGCATCAGTAATGCAATCAGCAATTTTTTGCACTGCTTCCGTGATGTCGGTTACTTGAACCATTGCCTCTGTTATCTCTGCAAGTTGCGTAAAAGCAGTCCAATTTGCCCGCTGGAATAGATAACGTAGAATGCAAGGAACTGCTACACCTCTACCAGCGTGGGAAACAATTAATGGAAAGTGATCGAAAATATAACTTGCAACTGTGAAATTCAGAAATGGTAACAAATCAGGGGAACAGATGGCAGGTCCAGACTATGGAAGCTACGTGTAGGCTGATGGAAGTACATTTTCTCATTTTTATTGAGCAGACAGTAGCAGTTATTGGTAATGAACTTTTTGATCTGCTGCCCACGAGAATTTGTACTATCCGAACCCCATAAAGTGCTGTGTCCATTAAAGTCACCGATTATTAGAAAAGGCGAAGGAAGCTGACCTACCAAACAATTCAGATCTTCTTGGGTGACACTATCATGGGGTGAAAGATAGACACAACAGACTGTGACCAAGATTCGAGTTTGAACTTGAACAGTCACAGCTTGAAGAGGAGTGCGTAGAGATAGAGGTGTGGTAGGATATAAATTGGAAGCCAAAATACAGACACCCCCAGAATGATTTGTTCCTGTGTTCCTGTCTTTACGAAACCAATTATAACCACGCAGTTTGATATAATTATCAGGCTTCAAAAAAGTTTCCTGAAAATAGATACAAACAGGATGAAATTTGTTGATAATGGACTTAATGTCTTTAAATTTGGACCAAAGATCACGACAATTCCAAGAGAGAAAAGTGCCCATTAAGATAAATGTGCTGTTGAAGAGTAAGTAGGAGCATGTGGTGTAGTTTGAGAAATTTCGCAACTCATATGTAAATCTTCATCCTCATCGGTGGTATGGAGGAAAAGGTGATCGGGACTTTTGGGCAAGCCACCAAATATGAACGGCAAGTCCTTGTGGACTATACCCTTCGCCGCAAATCCCAAAGCGACGGAATTTTTAGATGCTGATTTTTTTAATTTTAAAGGCAATTCCTGTTGCGGAATACCACGTTTAGCTAGCATCAAAGTGACCGAATTTTGTAATTTTTTCTTCGATTTCTTTTTCGGTTTTTGAGATCAGTCAATATTACTATTGTTGGAATGGTCAGAATCAGAATTCACAATATTTTCAGGTGGCTTTGAATTGGTATGAAATTTTACACAGTTATGACACGAACAGTTGGCGCAAAAGGCGTTCTGAACGACAGAAGAGTAGCTTTTACCAGGAATAGGCGTTTGTGCTTGTACTTTACGCCTGACTTCGGGATAGGAAAGATCCTTTCTAATTTTAATAGTGACTATTTGTTTTTCAAATTGCCAGCTAGGGCACTATCGAGAAAAGGAAGGGTGATCGCCTTTAGAGTTCACACACTTTTCCAGAGCGGAACATTCTTGCCTATCATGCCCTTTTTCTGCACAGCGGGCACATGTTAGAGTACCGCAGCAATTTACTTTGGAATGGCCAAAGCGCTGACACTGAAAGCGTCTGAGTGGGTTAAGAATATACTGTCTCACTGGGCGTCGTATGTAACCTGCATATACAAATTCTGGTAAATTGGGTGTCTGAAACGTTAAGATATGATGTTTTGTTTCAAGGAGTTGTCCATTAAGCCGGACAGTAATGCAGTGGACATCTATTACTCCTTGAGGCTTCATTTCTGACTTTATTACTTCTACAGTGACATTTAAGAGTTCCCCGCAGATAATGGCACCTTTAGAGGGATTCAATGACTGGTGAGGACTTACAGTAGTTAATATATTTCCTAAAGCTTTTAATTTTTGAATCTACTGGGCTTGCTTGCGAGAATTTACCGCAACAAGCAAGTCACCAGAGCGCATTTTACGAATGGATTTAACATCACCAACTGTAGCTGATACAGTCTTTTACACAAGGAAGGGAGAGACAGTTTCAAATGTTTCGTTATTGTCAGAAACTCGCTTTATAATGTAGAAAGGATCAAAATAGTTTGTTAAATTGAAAGAAATAAGAACGTTTGCCAACTGAAGGGACCCTCTGAGGAAGTGCCCATACGATATGAAAAACGATTCAGACCCAGTGACATCAACCACCACGGAGCCCAACAAGGGATAGTAGTAACTGGCTCTAGATATTCCTAGCCTCATCACTTACTATAATGATAACTGGTACCTATACGGTACTGGTACCTATACCCCGGGGGACAGTGACCACCCTAACGCCAAGCCCAAGGAGTAACCCCTCCGCTTGATCTCTAGCAGTCTGGCCACTCAGGTGACTAGATACCAGCGGATTGATACACCGGGGACCACAGTGCACCACCCGCCTGTCTAATGGGTTGCCACGCACGGCCAACACGTGGGGTTTTTGGCTGTCCATGAGAAGCAAGAAGCAACAGAGCGGCGACAGCATCTCAGGGAGAGCTTCCTCGCTTGCCGTCGAGGGAAAGAAAGATCAAGCAGACAGTAGAAGACGTAGGGGAGAATAAAATATAAATGGAGGAAAGATCCTTGGGAACCTCGGGATTTGGACACCAGTACCCACCTATAGTAGGTGAGCCCCTGACGGGCATAATCAAACGAAAAATATTTATAATTAACACTAGATTTCCCGTCTTTTTAATTTGGAATTCGAGAGGAGACAAGAAAGAAATATAATTCAACGAGTAATATAAAAAAATTAATCAATTCCTATTTAGATTAACAAAGAAAAATTTTAATTACTTTTTTTAAATGTTGATGTTTTACTCGTGCTCCGCTTTACAACGCAAAGAGGGGAAGGCAATAGCTTCGAGGGTACGGACCCCTAAGCACACGAGGGCAGAAGTCTTATTTCCAGCTCACACATATCACAAACCCTTTTTACGGGGAGGTTTTATTCATTCATACATCCATAGATCGTAATTTTGATCTGGAACTGTGAACGATCACCATTGACCTATTATACCCTGCGATATTACTCTGGACATTGAGGACTTCGTGACCACGACAAATGAAACGCCCAAAAACTCACGCACAGAGAGATTCCAGCTGGCGGGTTCGAACTCGCAGCCCAAAGGATACGAATCCATCGCCCTACCAACCAGACTATCCCGGCCGGCCAATTACAATTACTATAAATAATTTATCAAAAAATTATACTGGCGTTGAATTTTCAACGGCAAATGAGGATTCAAAGCTAATTGTGGCAACACAAAGTGCGTGAGTTTTCTACACCAGTTGGGAAAAGCAATACAGATTAGAAGTTTCTATTTTTTTAATTCTGTATTATTTTAATTGGAAAGTACTTCAGAATGAATCTAAAAAATCGATTAATTAAATAATGTTTAATTTGAAATGCATCAAATACTAAGAGAAAAAAAAGAATCGTTTTAAATAATTGGCTGAAAACATACTAAGTATAACCCCAATCACGTTTGAGAAAAAGCATACTGAATTCCTTGCTTATTTGGCGGGATTTTTGACGAGTGATCTTTAAACGATGGAAAATGCTTATATAAGACTATCTCGTAGAATTATTACAAATATATACGTAGATTAGTAAAGATTATTTTTCTTTATTCCTTAACCAATTAATTGTTTTGCCCTTATGCAGTTCGCGTATTGATTTATTTGATGAATTCTGATAGTTGTAAACAAAAAATAAACCATTCATAACAACAATAATAATTCAATAGTAAAATGACTTCGAATACGTAAATTAGTCAAATATTCGATGAATTCAAAATAAAAAAATATACCCAAAATAGAAGGTGCCATCTTATTAGATAGTAAAGAAAATAAAACTCTTAAGTGGTTAATAAAGAAATTTTAGATTTTCAATATTACTTTATGTTATATACAGTAATATCGCTTAAGATAACACTCAGTAATATATTGTATTGCTCAAAATCATGAATAAAATATTATATAAGAAATCTATACACTTTACACTGCTTTTCATTACTGAGGAAAATATTAAATATCATTGTTTTTGAAAAATTTTATAATATTTTATGCTTTTTCACCCCAAAGTATACTTGGGAGAGAAGTAATAAGGTATCATCTCGAATATTTTATTTAATTTAGTAATGCTCATTTTATGTTGATAGCTGCTTAACGGAATACTTTATATTTCAAAAACTAAAAATTTCATTGAAACAATACAGATGATTATGTCTAAAAGTAATATTAATTTTCCAGTTCGTGAGAAATGTTTAAGCAAAATTCAAGATGATATTTATGTATTGCAAGTATTTTGTCATGTAAACTAAAATATCTACTTTTTTTAAATGACCAAATATTATAATCATTTTAATATATTAACTTCTACCGCATTTCTTCCCAAAAATCCTTCGTAAGTTCCTAAATATTTGTTATCTGCTGATGTTAATGGCTTTTCTAAATATCTAAATAAAAGTGTTTAAGTTTTAACTTCCTCGACTTTTAGAAGTTCTAATGAAACTTCTGTTGTTTTCTGTTTAGAGTAGTCTTTTTTTTTTTTTTTTTTTTTGTAAATTTTAACTAGATTTCAAAATTTATTCAAGACATTAATAAAATGAAGCATATCATGATTTCTTCATCTCCCCATATCAATATTAAACTGATTGGACTTTAAAAAAATTTGACTCAAGATGGGCAAAAACTTTTCGAGTTTCGGAGTCCACCCCAAAACCGAAACTTTGTTATCAAGTCCTATCATCTAGAAATCTAGAAATAAATGAAAATCTATTTTAATTAAAAAGAAAATTATTCATAATAATAAAACTGTTTAGTTAAAAAATTGAATTTTATTATTGGCTACTTAGTTCAAATTTAAACTAATGTTATTTTAAACATGATATCATGCAGCAAATTTCATTAAATCATTAAACTCATCAAGATCAAATCCATCTGTTTCAGAATCTGATAAATAATAAAATAATATCACTGAGAGGCCTCATGTGATACAGATAATAAAAATGCGTTTTCTAAAATTTTATTATTTTATAGTTATCATAGATTTAAAATCAGAATCATTATTAAATATATATTTAATTTGTTCCAGTGCGCCATAAATTAAAACCATTTATGTTGTGATTTTGTAAACGGAATTAAATATTGGCATCAGATAATTATGTTGTGTTCCGTCTGTTTGTTATGGTTGCGGATTCTTAATACATATTGAAAATTCCTAAAAAAATTATGTTTATCTTTTGTCATATTCCCCAAAAGAAATGTACACTGATGTTTTCTTTTTTTAAATTATAATCAATTATCTATTCATTGATGTGTGAAATATTCCGTAACTTCCGGTTTCAATATCTTTGACATTTCGAAACTGAATTTTGAAAGTCTATTTTTTTGGATTTCTCATTTCAGGTGAGTTTCATTTAAGTAATTTTTAAATCTGTAAATACTTACATTCTAAACTATAAACTTATAAAACTGGGTTTCAATCTTAAATTATTTAGTTTACTTCTGAATTACAGAAATGTTCCTCACAATATTCACTTTCTAATATTTATCCTTAACCATGTAATCTGTTGTTAGATTCAAGTGTTTTTCATTACGTCATTAATGCAAATAAATTGTTTTTTAATGTAAAATGTGTTTCCAATTTTTGATAAACCGTAAAGATAAGAAAATGGCTTTTCTTACTTTTATTATTCTCTAGCAACCGAAAGGAAGGGAGTTATCAATTTATGTGTGCATTATTTCTTCGTGGGATAACCAGAAACGTAATGTAATAGTGATAGAAATTTTATGCATGATGTATTTAGAATTTCTTATGTAGGCCTTGATGAGGTTTTCATAGTAGTATGAATCTTGCATTTTCTTGTTTATTTGTTGTTTTTGTTGTTTTAGACTAAAAGGTAATAAAACTCGTTTTAATATTAATTAAGAGCAAAAGTTTTATTTTATTTAAATTTCAAATAGATTTAATACATTTTAGAATTTTTTTAAAATATTTTGCTGGGTATCTACAGGAATAAAATTTGTGTTGTAACGATAACTAAAGGCAATATTATCTTATATATGTGTGTGTTAGTTTTATTTGATTTTGTTTTTAATTTTAGAATGATCGGTTTGCAGTGTAAAATATATTTTAATAAGAATTGTAATACTTTACATTTTATAAAAAAAATTGATAAATATTATTTTAAGTAGACAAAATATTTAAAGGAATAAACTACTTAATATTTTTTACAGTTGATATACAAATGATAAATGCAAAATACTGCATTGAAAATGAGATACTAGATATTGATTATTTTTGATACTATTATATGCTCAAGCAATAAAACTAAGAAAACTTTTTATTTCATTATGATTGTATAAGATTTGATTAGAAAATTAATTTAAAATTTCTATTTTTAATTTCATTTTTCACTTTTTAACATATTTTATTTAAATATCACTGATTTTCATCAGATTATGGATCAAATTTAGAAAGTTATGGCAGAAGATGCTGAACAGAGTTCTTCTTCATTATCAACCAGTGAAGAATTTGAAATTGTTGGTAGTTCTGAAACCACACTTAATAAATCAGAAGAAAAGTTGAATAAAAAATGTTTAGATGAAAAAAATAAAATTGCTGAAGATGAATCTATTGTGGTAATATTTTACATTTTATTTTTTAAAACATAACCATGTGATTAATATGATGTGTGTGTGTTTTAATTTTTATCATAATAATTTCTGTTCTTAAATAGTCCTAAAATTTATTAATGAGTTAATTTTTTTCATAAGTTTCAAATAGATTGAATGTTTTCAGTTATTATATTTAGTATTTTACAAAATCTTAAAAGTTTACTGTCCCCTTTAAAGTAAAAACGTTTCACTAATTTGGGATTTTAATTTTTAAGCTTTGTGAATTTTTCATTTAATATGCTCATCTTTGATTGCTGAGTAATTTCTTAGATTTTTTTCATTATGATTCTATTATATTCTTAAGAAATGTATTGATTATCATCTTTCACATATAAATAATTAATAGTATGATGCAAAATAATATGGATGTATATATGAGGTACACAAAATTGAATTTTTAGTGAATTACGTTTTATAAGTGTTTGTTATAGAGAAAAATAATAATTTTTCATTCTTAGCTTTTGAAAAAATATTAATATATACAGATTTTCAATTTTCTTCTGAGATTAGGAAAGACTTCAAATGTTTCTCAAATATATTATCCATTTTGTATAATTCTTCAGCATCTTTTTTTAGTTCTTTTATTTAACTTTTTATAATGGACTTTCATAAATAAAATTTTAGATATCTAAATTTTTTCAATTCTTTATATTTATTATTAATATCTTTTATATTCAAAATATTAAATAAGTATAGCAATTTCATTATTTATTGAATAAATTTAGGAAAACATTTTTTCCCATAAAAATTAAACAATAAATATTATATGGAATTTTTAAACTTTGATATATTGAAAATGTCTAACATTTAATGCCTGCATATTAAATTTTTAATTAATTAAATCAAGTAATCAGGATAGATATAAAAGTCAATACTCTTAATTTGGAGCACATGTACTTTATAGTAACTTTCTTTTTAAAGTAGTATTAATCAGAAATATACAAGCACATGATATATATTTTTCAAAGACAATATAGACTGGTATCTGACAATTTATCATGTTTCCAGTTAATAAATGGAATATTTTTGTTGATATTTAGGCTTCCAACACTAGTAATCATGTTGCTACTACTGAACAAAAAGCACCTGTAAAAAATATTCGTTTAGAGAAACAGTTGAAAGGGGAACCAGTCATGGATCATCCTTTAGCTTTGCCCATTCCACCTGCACCTGCCCAATCTAATACAGCTTCTGGTTCACAAGAACAAAATGATGCAACTAAATCCCCTGAGTCCAATACTATTGGTGGAAAGATTGGTGTAACTCCTTCTATGAGTTCTTTAGAAGAAAGTATGTTTAGAAATATATATATATATATTTTGCATTTGCTATTTTGCTTTGAAAATTTTTTCTTGTTTTCATCTTTTTGTGATTTAATGTGAACTATTAATTTTATGTGTATTAATGTTGTTCTAACTTTCGAATATATATTTGTGTCTTTAAACTGTATTATTCTGATCAGCTCATATACGTTAATATCTATAAAGCTTTAGAGAGTTTTATTTTTATTATGTTTGAATTAGTTTAATAAGCTGTATATCTTTGAAAAAAACCTAAGGAGATTTTTTTATTGCTGACAAATAAAGTAATAAAAAGGAATTGAATTCCTTAATTTTTCATAGTAATATGGCTTTTCTTAAATATTTTGTGCCTTCTTATGCCTGGAAAATTTAGAGTAGTTGTTTGAATATGAATGATTTTGAATATGAGCTATTTTCCTTCAATAATTATTAACATAATTTTTCCATTTAACTTTATTTTGTTCACCATGCTATTATTTAAATTCTTCAGTTTTTTTATTTATTTTCTTTTGTTTTTGGGGGGGAGGAGAGGGATAGTTACCTAATAGGGAATCCTGTACTCCCACCCTTCCTACTGACTGTAGTAATAAATACAAATTCCTACAAATGAAAAAAATAAAGATATAAAAGAATTTTAAAAAATATAATATTGTCTTTAGAATCAAAGATCATGTAGGATCGATTTTGTGTCTGGCAAGCATTCTATTTCTATTATTATTAAAATATGCATTGAATGTAAAAATTGTAAAACAAATCCATTCAAGTTTCTAAATAGCTTAGAATTTCATTAAAATTTTTTTTATTTAAATGAGAATTTAATTATATTAGAATTATTGAATTTATTCTGACCAAAAGAGTTTTATTAATTTTTTATAATACCAAATATTTATCAATGTCTTTAGTATGATATATGAGGATAAATAAATTTTTACTTTCTAACTAAACTCCAACCTTCATGCACTTTTTTTGTCCAATATTTTATTCTTCTCTTGAACTTTCTTATATTTTTATCATTTTTTTATTAGAATTATGATTTCAAATTATTTATCAAACAACTCTAAGATAGTCTCTTTTTTCTTAATTTACTTTTTGTTTGATGTCATGTTTAAAAACTTTACTAAATTTTAAACAATTTCAAATGTTTTTTTCCTTTTCTCTGACAGTTAGTCTCTCTCAATCTTCATCTTTGCAATTTGCTGAAACAGATTGCTCACTTTTTCCTCATATAACATACCTTGGTTGTGCTGTAATTAATGCACCAAGAAGTGAAATAGAAATTCAAAGGAATATGAGCATTCTTAATCAACAAGCTTCAGATCAGGCCATAGAAATAACACTTTCAGTTCCTAGTCACTCTGAGGGTTCTGTAATGTAAGTATATATATATATATATATATATTAAAAAGTATATTCTTCTGATTAGTCAGACCTACTTTCTTTTTAAATATCATTTATCACATTGGAAAATGTATTTATATTAACATTTTATTTCTATTGTGATTTTAGACATCAAAATTTATTATATTAAATAGGTATTTTTAAAAAAGTGCACTATCTCTTTTTTGATAAAATATACTGTTAGACATATCAAAAGTATGAGAAATCATATTTAGCTTTTAATGTATCCTTTTTTTTTTTCAAAAATTAATTTGTACATTTTGTTGAATTATTTTGTTACAACATTCATAATTTTCTTTCCTTTTTTTTTCATTAGCTTGCTGGACTCGGATGGTTCCAATGAAATAGCCAGCTTTCTTATCCACTGCATTTTATTTTGTGCTCGTGGAAGACCTGAAACTCCTGAAAGAGAATGTTTCGCATTTGCTTGTAGTCATGGAGAGACTGCAGAAACTTCAATATTTCACTGTCACATTTTTAAATGTGATAGTCCAGAAACTGTAATTATCAAACTCTGAATTACTTTAAAACATTTTATAGTTTACTTAAATTCTATGAATTAAAATGCAATACATTTTTGATTAGAATTTTTTGATAAATATAAATCATTCTTAGCCTCATATATGTTATAATATATTTCTATATATGATCTAGTATTATATAATTTGTACATTTTCTTATAACAGCTAAACTTGTGGAAAATAAAATATTATAAAAATAACCAATCACTTTGTGAATAATAGAATCTTTTTACAATTTTTATTAGTACTATTTATAAATGGTTAATTTATGTAAAGTTTCTGAATATAAATAAAAAATCATTTATAATTTTATTGTATTATGCCAACTAACTTTTTTTTTAATTTTCTTTATTACAGGTGGTAAAACTCTTACAATGCTTTGCTGCTGCATTTCATCGTATCCCCAAATTTTCACAAGGTCGTGCAAGTTCCATATCTTCTGAAAAAAATATACCTGTTGGTTACTCTGTCAAAAATACTCAGCAAGTTTTTGTATTTGAAACCATTTTGGATATTAAAGAAGAAGATCTCAAAGTAAATTAATTTTCATAATGTATTTAAAACATTCTTTCATCTATAAAAATATGAACTATTTTTTAAGTATAAATATTATACTTAACATAAATTTTTAATTGATTACATTTAATTTTTTACAGTAAAGAAAACTTTTAAATGCTCTTTCATCTATTAAGATTTCAAAAATTGTATTAAAATTTGAATTTATTTGCATGTATTTTTCAGGGAAATTTTGTATCTTGTCCTAGAGAGAAAGATTTCTTCAAATTTAGATGCAATCTTGAAAAATTGTTGACTGTTACTATTAGTCAAATATCTAATAATAAGGAACTCAAACTATTGCAGTAAGTTCTTTTTTTCCCATGCTTAGTAGAATAATACTAGTTTATATGTAAGATAGTTTTAGTACTTAAATTTCTCACAATATGATTTGCTTCTTGAACTCAGTAGGTTCTCTTTTCTCTCTCTTTTTTTAATTTCCTTTTTTTTTCAACTTGGCTTAATATGTGAAATGTAATTGTGTCTTTTAATTGCTTCTTTAAACTTTTTTATCCCTAAATGTAAAATAATTATCAGTAAAATTAGCTTTAGAGCCGGTTTTAAATTTTCTAACATCTGGCATTTTCTTTTCTTTTTTTTAAATAAAAATTAATGCTTAAAATTATATAGGCATATATTCGGTTAAAAATTACTAATCTGGACATTTTTTTATATTGATTTGTGAATATGTTGTTGCATATGGTATTTATTTAGTAATTGCCATTTATACACAATTAATACTTTCTAAAACATGTCACCATTTCTATATTTATCTTTAATGTAAATTTTTAAAAATTAGTATATTGTAGAAAATAATAGTTTCATTTATCTACACTTTCTATTGTGCAGAACTAATAAGCACAACTGTCATATTTTTAATTGTTTTTTTTTATCTAGTGAAGTGTTATGCAGTATCTTTAATGAAAATTTAAATAAAACAAAACCTAGAAATTTAATCCAAAATATATACTCTATAAACTCTGAAAATTAAACTTCAAAGTGGCCTTTAAATTAATTTTGTTATATTTTTTTTCCTTCATTCTTACTAGTTTTTTACTGCTGTTGCTGCAGTTCTGATAGTGAAAAGGCAACTATATCTACTATACTATATCAATTAAGCTATATATCAACTAACTAACAATTTTATCAACTAAATCTATATTGCAACCTTTTAAATAGTTTTGAAAGTTGAATCTTTCAAGATAATAAGTAACATTTGTAATTAAAGCTGAATTAAATCATATAATTGCTAGTCATATGTGCTTATCCTTTTCTCAGTTGAGTAACTCTTGTTTACAAAGCAGCTTCTTTTTCTTGATTTTGTTAATTTTTGTTTTTATATTTATTTTAATTTTTTAATCCTTAAGATAAAAAGGGGAAAAAATATGCATAGTTTCATGCTAAACATTACTTCCACTAATTAAAATTTTAACGTGTTTATTTTTGCAAATCACTTACTTTTTAAAACAAAATTGAGTTTTAAACAGACTAAAGTATTCTGTCAACAAGGAAAATTCAGAGCTTTCTTTGATATATCATTACTTGACATCAGATTAAAATTCGTGTGCTGCTTGGTTTTACTTCATACTTAAATTGCTTTAATTTTTAAATTGTATTTAATAGAGCTAATTGAATATTTTTGCATTTTATAAAAAATTAAATATTATAAAAAATTTTACTAAGATTTATATACAAGGCAATTACATTTTGCAGTAGAAGATGCTACCATACCAATTTGTTTTCATGAATATCTACTTACATATACAAAAATCATGAAATGCTCATGTAAAAATTCGTGTTTGAAAATTTTACACAAACTTTACATTTACTGTTTTCTGACTTTTCACTTAGTTTTAACTTTTCTGTAAGGCCCTCCAAGTTTGGAAACCCTGCTCACCTCTGATAATAATCCCACTTGCCTAATGCTGTGAAAAGAGAGGAGAGCAAGGTGAAGAGAAGTCTGTCTGAGACTGACAAAACAAATGATGCTTACCTACATTTATATAAAATTGTGGGACTAAAATTGGTCACTGTTTCTACCACTCATGCTAAAGAAATCCCACACAAAAAGGGTCTTTGCATTTCATCTTATAAATATATTTCATTTTATCTTTTATATATTTGTCACTTTTTTGTTTGTATTCTTCACTCATCATTAATTGGCCAAGGGACTGCTAAAAATGTTCATAGATTGATCAATTAAGTAAAGAACTGTCTTTTTCTTTTTCTTTTTTTAGTTTCAAAAATTTTTCAGCTTATTCTTTACTAAGATTATAAAAGTAGTTTAGGGATCTTGTTTTTTTTTTTTTTTTAATCTAATTGGTTATTCTAACGACAGTTACTTTTTTTTTTTCACTGAACTAAAATTCCTGAATTGTCTTTTATTTTTCAAAAACCTTCAGAAATACTAATTGGAAATGAAAAAGTAGGTAAAGATAAAGTAATGTTGTATGAATAATACATTCTTGCAAGATTTCTAAATTTCCTGTGTTTACGTTGAACATTTCCTTTTCTAGTTGTTTTGGATTGCTAATTAGCCCTGGTAGAAACTTGGCCCATTCAGAAATGCAAGCTTTGGAAGGGGTAAATTTCCTCTTATAATTTTTAGCAGTAAATGTAATATTTTAAATTTATTTCAACCATTTTTATTACATTATATTTGTAATTCCATTGCTTAAACTTTATTGCTTTAAATTTTAATTATATAATTTCCAAAATTCATTTTCGTTATATATTCTTAATTCATTTTACCAATTTAGTTTTTCTTTATTTGATATAATATGCTTATTCTATTGAATGTAATGAAATTAAATATAAAACAATTTTTTAATAGAAATAGTTTGATTCTTTTAATGCTTATTTTAGGTGTTAATGAATAAGGTATTAAATGGAAATAAAACAGTTTATCATATTTCTGCCAACTGGAATCCAGCTGATCCAATATTTGAAGTTTTAAATACTCCTACAACAAGAGGTAATATAAGTTTCATACATAATATTCTTCGATATATTTTATCTATACTTATGTAAGATAAAATATACTAATTTTTTTTTGAATAGTAAAGTAATGTATACCTCTGTACTTTACTTTCTATACTAATTGCTTTTGGCAACCAAATGGTTTACTAACATATTACTTTTATTTAATTTTAATTTGATTGCTTATACATAACTTCATGCCAGAAATGCATTAAACTTCAGATATTAATAGTTTGTTATTTTAATTGTCTTATTTGTGATGTGTTTATTAAATACACAGATCTTTCTAATGGCCACTAATCCCATAACATCATTACATTCTTAAGATTTTAATTGTATGATTCCTCTATTCTCTAAATTTCCTGATGTTACAACTATACCTTTTTTTACTTATCCTGTAAAATATTTTTATTTTTTTAAAAAAATAATTCTTTAGCTTTCAAAAGCAAAAAGAAAATCATGTGATCAAATGACAATGAAAATTATTTAGATTTCATTTGCAACATTGCAAATACTCCTGTGAAATATACTTAAAAATATGTTTATAAATTTAATTAAATTTAGAAGACTTTTACAGAAACTGATTTAGCATAGTTTTAAGTATATTTATTATCATTATTTTATTTTAAAATGATGAAAAATTATTTTGGGGTTGAAATAATTTTGGAGTTACAACAGAAAACCTCATGAAATCTGGTACATTTTTAATTAATTAAAAATAAAATTTAAATCATTCCAAGGGGAGGCATTTAAATTCAAGAAAATAATCATCATTTGTAAAGTAAATGTGAAATTCTTGTATTTATGTGTGTTATTTGCATTTTTATATTTAAAATATATAATTTTATGGTCTGAATCATATTAAATTATTGTTTTAATAATTTAAACCTATTTTATTTTTGCACACATAAATCTTACTGATGAGTTACATCCTACGACATCATAATGTTATTTCAAAAAATAACTATTCAATAATCTTTCTAATTGCCCATTTTCTTTCACAATACTGTATTTTTACTTTTATTTCTTTTTGTAATCGTGCAGATAATAAAATAATAAATAAATTTTTTCTTTGGGAAAATTAAATATTTAATGAAAATGATTTAAATTTCATTGCAACGATGAAATTATTACTGAAGGCTATGAAATTATTTTAACAAACATTAAAATTCTAAATAACGATAATAAAAGTAAAAAGGAAATTTTTTAAAATTTTAATTGCTAAAAAAGTTATTTTTATGTAATACTATTTTTGAAAGATATTATGGAAAAATGCCAAAATAACTACTGAGTTTTTAATCAAATGACATTTAATTAAAATTTCGATTCTCATTTCTACTTTTCTGAATATATTTATAACAAATGAAAAAGTCTTACATTAAAGGATTTGAACTATGGAACACCAGTAAATGCACATAGTCTTTCCTGCTATAGTAGAGAGAATGTAATCTATGATATATTAAGTACCATTCCTTTGATATAGTTTTTTTATTAATAAGAAATTGTAAAATAACTGGTCTTATTATTTTTCAGACAACCAAGTCTATTTGAGTGTGGCTGTGGATTTAGTATTTGCAGGAATTGATGAACCTACCAGATTTGTGATGGAAACTAAAGCTAAAATCTTCAACACAAATGAAAGATTTTGGTATTTTTCTAAAAAGGCTTATCATGATCAGTTTTATTTACGATTAAAAGAGGTATAACATTTATTTTGTACATTTTTAATTTCCTTTATTCATGTAATTTTTTTATTTTGAAAATTTTACTTTACAATACACTCTGTTGTGTATTAAAAGTAGTTTTTATAATCTGTTAAAGCATTAAAAATAATTTTTCTATCAAAACATCATCAGTACCTGTTGTCTTTGATCTTGGAATTTAGTCAATGAATATCTGTTCTAAAACAACATATATAAATTATCAAAGATCATGTTTATATCTCAGTACTCCAGTTGCTTTGCACATCTTTGCAGATAAAGTAAAAATTTTCTCATTCATCAAAATTTTTCTTGACTCATACAGTATTAATTTTACTTTAAATCTATCTAATAAAAGTGTGAACTTAATAATTTATATTAAAATATATCATTATATTCACAAATTTTAATTAGTATTATGAATGTTACACTGTTGGACCTACTTTTACATTTTTAAAGAGATCAGAGGTATAAGGTTGTAATCTGTGGAAAAGTATAGATTATGGGAAACACTTATGTTAATTGGCACTTAATCTTTCATAATTAATCTAAAACAATCAGTAACAGGTTTTAAACGATAATGGAAATGTTGATAACAAGAATATAAAATAAGAATTATGTTGTTGTTAATCCCCTTAGCCTAGACATCTAAATTCAAGTCCAAGAGATCATATCGCATCAAAAGAAAAAAAACACTCCCATTCTCATCCATCAGTTGCCTCTTGAGGGCACCAATACAATCGATGATGTAAAAAGGGGAATCACTGAAGGAGAAATATATATATATACTGCAATCATTGTAACTATTCATGAAAAATTATATGTTAGAATTATACAATTAAGTTCATATTTATAAGCTATACACTTTAGTTCCTTTAGAATTGAAGCCAACATATTTTGCTACAAATAATAAATTTAGATGTATAGTTCTTTAGTGTCATTTCAATTGTATTCATATGGCAGTTTTATATTTAAAAATATATTTTTTTGGTAAGGCTTATATCGCAAATACTTTCTTATTATGGTTTGCATGATTAAGCTTTAATCTTCAGAAATACACTGTGCTCTATAGTATTGAAATTATATAATTTCAAGAAAATTTTAATGGAAAAAAGTAAACTTTTTTTTTGCAAAATATTATTATTATTTTTTTTTTTTTTTTTTTTCATTTTGGAATTTACCTGATAAATCTAATTCATTTTTTTTTTACTTTGACAGTATAGAAAAATAAAATTTCTTTGTTTTTTTAATAGTTGGAAAATGATGCAGGTGACAGAAACACTCTTTATGAAGTGGTTAGCTTAGAAAATTCTGCACGCAAAAAATTTCCATCAGCTTTATATGGTCAGGGAAGTGATCATTCTTTAGCATCTCATGACCAAGACACTGAATCAGGTGATTTCGATTAGTCTTTATTAATATGTTATATCTTAGATATTTCTTTGTTAACAATCAATATCACTTCAGAATTTTTATAGTTAGTGGTGTGGTTATAGTAAAAAATAAATTTTTCCTTTTGATTTATGAAATCTGTCGGAACCAGTGTACAAAACTGAGGATTGAAAAATGGAATATAAATTTTAATTAATGTTTTTAAAAGAAATTTTAAAAATTTCAAACTCATTATCTTGATTATTTATGAGATCTATAATTTTTTATTTGTTTTTTGTATATTATTATAGATTCTAATTCTTAATATTTGCTATCTTTTACAAGTTTTTCTGTAATATAGTAGTGATGTGACTCAAAATTGGATTCCATTGTCCTTGATATGAGTATAGTACTTTTTCGAATGAGGGGGGAAAAAAGCAGAACCATTCATGTTAGTTGTTAAAAAAATTGTTCAATGTATTAATTTTGTTTAATATTATATATTTTAGATAATGATGAACCATTGCCGAGTGGAACTGGGGAAGTTAGTAAAGAATGTTCTTCATTTGAATTGGAAGGATGGGCTGAAGTTTTGCAAAAATGGAGATTAAATCTTAAACAAAGGCCAAAACAATTAGCTCCCTTAGTTAGAAGAGGTATTCCTGAAGCTCTTCGAGGTGAAGTTTGGCAATTACTTGCTGGCTGCATAGATGACCGGCAAATAGTTGACACATATAAGAATTTAATTTCAAAGGTAAGATTATCTAACGAATACATTTGTGTATGGTATTGTCTTTTTTATCACCAGAATATATATACATTCTGAAACTTTTTTTAGGAATCTTCTTGTGGTAGTGTTATTCAAAGAGACATTAATCGAACTTTTCCAGCCCATGATTACTTTAAAACAATCGGAGGGATTGGTCAAGAATCATTGTACAAAATATGCAAGGTATTTTTCTATCATTATTTTATGATATTTTTAAAATTATTTTTCACTATTATTCAATTTTTTTATAAATTTAATTACTTTTATTCAATAAATTTCTGAAAAAAATGTATTAAATTTTACATTTATTTGAACATTTGAAAGAGAAAAGAAATTGGCCTAGCTGGAACTATCATTCTTCCATCAGTCTTTTTCTATATATCTAATGCAAATCAAGTCAACATATAACTGTAGTAATATTTTTTAGTTAAATATTTTCTTATATTAATGGTAAAATATGCTGAAAATCTTAATTCAGTTTCTTATGTAAAATATAATTAGTTGTACACTATTTTTAATTATCTATGGGTAATACTGAAATATTATAATATATGTAATTAAAATTTATTTTTAGGTAAAGATAGATCTATTTATTAGTAATTCAGTTATTCAAAAATATGTTTAGTTCAATTGTATTATATATTGATTTAAGTTTTATTTTTATTTTTATTTAAAATTAGACTTTATAGATTATATGCCATTTTGAGAGGAAGGTTTTAAAAATGCAGATTTTCTTCTTTTCTTGTATCGAAAAAAGTGAGATATTTTTATCATTTACAAATTTTATAATTTGTTTACGTGTGTGTATTTTTCTTATAAATATAATAATTCTCATCTTAACACTTCAGCATATTGTGCTTCACTAATTAGATACATAGTCAGTTAACAACCTAATGTTTGTACTAGTTAATAAACTTTGAAAGCATGTATCTGTATACATTTGTTCATTATAAGTATCAAAATTCCCTTGTCATTGACATTTCTACTAAAAATAATCCATATTAAGTCAATTAAAATCGTTTTCTCATCTTTTTGCTAATCCCAACTAAATCTTTCTGAATTGAAAATATTTCTTCATCATAGCATTCAAGAATTATATTTTTGTTTTGTAATATTGTTTACACAAAACAAATGATTTCAAAATGTGTGAAATATTATCAGCATCTTTTTACTTTTTATAATATATATTCTTTGGAGTAAGCATATTTTTAGTTTTAGATTTTCCAACTTTATATATAACAAAAATGAATTGAAGGGAAAGATCCTTTTTGGTGTAATTTCACTTATAATAAGCATAATTTTCATGTTAATTAATTTATAAAAATTAAATGCTCACATTTTTTTATTTATATTAAAGTAATTTAGGGAATATAATCAATATCTTTACTGTAAAATAAACTTTGGAAATAATTATTGTTTTTATGCTTTCAGCAGTAATCATTATATTTGTGAGTCAATATATTATGTAAAAAAAACTCTATAAAAATAAGCTGTGTTAAAGATTCAAATAAAAAGTTTGTCATACCCTCTTCTTATTTTTTATTTATTTTATTATAAATTTAGATTAATATTTTGAAAATTGACATCTTGAAACAAATTTGGTCCTTTTTTATAATATTTGTTTTTCTGCACTATTCAACATCTTATAATCATTTTAGGTTTATTCTGTCTATGATCCAGAAATTGGTTACTGTCAAGGGCAGTCATTTCTTGCTGCTGCTTTACTGTTACATGTAAGTGCTTTTATACTTTCCTCAGTATTTGTTTTGATTATTTAAAAATTAGGGAATTTTTTTCATATTTTTTACAATTTTAAATACATTCAAGAATACTTTTTAAGCAAGTATTATAATGCCTTTTTAACTAAACATAATTTTTATTTGCATTTTTATATCCAGTTTTGTGTGTGTGTGTGTGTGTGTGTGTGTGTGTGTGTGTGTGTGTGTGT